>JBBPJL010001332.1:0-10059 GCA_038088675.1 Xanthoconium separans
CTCTATAATCCATGCGCATATAGAATGGCGCAATGGATGACACTCCTAGCTTGTGGCGGCAGAAGCCGGGCATCGTGCCTCACTTGAACGCCTTCCCATACCCGCATGCTGATACGCAGCCACCCGTATCGCACTCTGCAACGTCCGCGTCAAATCCCCTTCCTCGGCATACGTCTCCAACAACTTTGCCCACGGCTTTTGTGCCTTTCCAGACAGCGCTGATACGCTTCCTTGGCTTCTTCCTTGTGATGCAGCCAGAGCACCAGGTCGCCTAGAATCTCCCATTCTAAACCCGTCTTGCGGTATGCCACGTGTTGCGTTTTGAAATGTGCTACTTCGGCGCGAAAGATGGTCTAGACGCGCAGGTACTAGTAGATCCTGTCAGCCCTACAACACCAGAAAAAGGAACCCTCATAAAGAACCATGAACAAATTATCCAACCACCGCTCGCACAACCTCTTGTTCGTAAACGAAAATGCGTCCGCGCCCGTCCTCGCCGTCTCCGACGTATCCTCGGCAGCAGCAGCCACCACAGGCCGCTCCAACGTCAAACTCGTCACCCCATTCTCCTTGTCCTCCACTGTACCGTCGTCGTCAATCGTCGCAGCCGCCAACTCCCGCTCGATATCCGACTCGGTCGATACCTTGATAATCAGAATACCCGCCGCCGACAACGCCCCATCAGTCACACCCTCGCCCAACTCGTGCGGACTATGCATCCCCTTTGTTGATGCATCGTCGTCCACCACTCCGCTTTTGCCGCTTGCACTCGCACCCAACCCCGGCGAGCGCACGGCCATCCCATCCTCGTGATCACCACATCGCTCGACGTCGACGTCGCATGGCGCAGATCGCTTTGTGACTTTTGCATACAGTTTCCTCCTCCATGACGAACACCGCACTCCGGGTCTTGAGCAGCTCGTCCCAGCCAATCTCAGAGACGTGGCGCGTGAGGAGGGAGTAGGCGCGTGCCCAGGTACCACGCAGATTGCCACTTTGATGCTTCTTGTTCGGAAGTGTCCGTAGGTGCTGTACATTTTCTTTCAATATTCCGGGCAAAGACGACCGATTCCTCCGTTTCACTTGTCAACTTACCTCCTAGTCCTACATCCCCGCGCTTCTCTATTCATAGATAACTCGATTCTCGTTTCGAGTGTAACCTCCTTGCCTAGATCTTGTCAACCATCTATGACACACGACCAGAGCTCAGGGGACGAAGTCATAGCATCATCATCTCCTGCCCACAAGCTGGCGGTGAAGGAACCCGAGGTGGCGTCCTTGTTGGCCAAGAGCTATATCGGCACGAGTACGTCTTCAAGTTTTGTGCGTGCGTGCCCATACTGATATGGGGACAGATGAAGAAGTCAAGGCAGTACAGATCATGTCGGCCGTGATGAAGTCGACCCCGCCGCTCTTGCACGTTCAGAGCGATTTCTTGCGATCCAAGGGTAAGGTGGCGTGGGCACTCAAGTTGGCCCGGGTGGCCGTCAACTGTGCACCGAGCGAGAAGCTGACCGAGTTGTACATTGACACCAAAGATTACTAGTCGGTGCGTGCTTCGAGTGTGTGTATGCGTCGTGGAGGGGGATGGCTGACCTTGCGCGTCCAGGCACTCCTCACGCTGAATTCGTGTATCATGTTTACGTACAATGGCAAGGATGCGCATCGACCGATTCAGACGTCGTGCGTGCATCTTCCGTATAAACCCCAGACTAGTGATATGTTACCGGAAAAACTAAAAACGGAAGACGACGAGGTGCGTGTCTCGTTCCATCTACTATCTCTCTATCTCAACGTGCACACGTCTATAGGCCGACCCAGGAAGAGACCCAAGTTCAAACGCCCGTCAATGATCTAACCTCGAGGTAAGCTCCTTGGTGATCGGAGATAGAGCAGCAAACCTAGATGGTCTTTGCACGTTCGCTGCCAAGTATACTGAATAACTTGTCCTATTAGCATTGGGGGAGCCCAATCAAAGAGTACTGCACCGCACTCGTTCTGCTTCCTTGGCAAACACTGTCTGGTGGGAGGTACATACGTCTATCAGGATGAAACGGACCACATATTCCAGCGTGCCACGCACAAGCCTGCGGGGATCTGACTAACATCCTGGTACTGACAAATAGTTGTTAGTTCTTGTCGTCGACCGCACAAATACAGCCCGCCTGTCGAAATTCATGTCGCCCACGGCGAGGTTGAGGGTGCCTGTACTTCAGTTTTGATCCCTTCACCCGGGGTTTGAACGCCATTTTGCTGGCAGAAGAGAAACGGCGTCCAAATAACATGGACCAGTCGGTAGCTGCAATAGATAGTTCAAGCAACCAGATTACATATCCTGGTGTGATGATGGAGCTCGAGAAACAAGGTTGATGCTCATATTGGCACCAGTAGGCAAACTCGAAATGAAACACCCTTGCCGACGCGAGTCGTGGAAAATATCGACGTATCGAATTCAGCAACTCGGCGTATGTACTCTCAGACGCCATCTCAAGACGAACATGGTGGAACTTCAATTTGGTGCTGGGATTCTCTGACCTCATGGACGAATAATCTGGTACTAGGGCACCTTCGTCTTTTCCGATGGTGTTTTTCATGACACATTCATGACAGGCACGCATTGCACCTCATCAACACCATCCGAGTCGGCTCCAACAAGGCGACGTTCCCCACCGATGGCGCCAAATCCCCACAAGACGCGCTCCTTTCTGAACATAGCAGATGAGGAAGACGAAAAACCATCCAAGGCTACTCACCAAGGCACCACCAACGAAACCTATCGTCGTCAATGGCACCCCTGAAAAGAACAAGATGGTCGGCGGCAAGAATCAAGGAGCATCAAGGAGAGTTGCATGCAGGCTTGCAAGCCGCCGGTCTCGCCAAGCATTCGGAAGAAGGAGGCGAGTTTGGCGAGAAGGAAGGAGCGGTCCCAGAGCTACAAGGGCAAGGGCGCGTCGCCAAAGGAGGCGGAGACATTGCGGGTGAGTGATTTCATGTACACGCTGACCATCGACGCTGAGATATTCATCGATCGCAAAGCGCAAAACCATCATCCTTCCTATGCACGGGTTTTTGTGCTACCCTTTCATATCAACACCATCAAAAACGTCAGCAAAAACGACGAGGACGACTATACATTCCTTTGCATTAATTTCCAGACGCCCACTTGCGGGAAAGAAAGATGAGACTGTATGTACTCTATTCAGATATGGGTTATGACAAACTGACGTGTCCCTAGCTGTCCGAGGATCCTGATGCCACCTTTGTCCGCTCTGTCGCGTACCGTTCGCTAGACGGCCACCGCTTTCACCAAATCTCGAAACAGATTACGGATCTGAGGAAAGCGGGAACAACAAAAGAAGGAGATGGCGGACGTCAGAGAAGAGGATGTCTTGGTAGAGCTCAAAGGGAGGAGACCTTGCAAGCACCCCGGAGTGTTTGTGCAACCAGCCCTCGACGAAAAACGGCGAGGCCGAAAACCACCAAAGCGGTTTGCGATACCAATCGCATTTGGGCTCTCAAAAGATCGGTAGGTCGACTGTGCTTGGGGTGGACACGGATGCACTAATCACATTTGGTGCAGAGGTCTTGATTGGGAACATCAAACGTCTGTTCTTCCAACCGTGTGACAAGGTGTTGCTCTCGCGGAAGTTCTCGACGTCGCTCGTAGTTGCTGTAGACATTCTGGAGATGAGAGAAGAGGCGCTGAGAGTCAGTGGTGGAAGCGAGAAGTCGAGATTCGTAGGGCAGAGGGTTCTATCAACTACAGATCACCACACTTCCGACTTCCGACCTCTGACTTCCGACCACGCCTGCCCTTAGTACGGTTTCTGTGTTCAACGAACTTCCTAGATTTTGGATGTACTAAAAGTACGAACACCTCTAACGTTACATTCTGTATAGTACAGTCGAACAAGCATGAGCAAAGCGTGAGAGATAAAGGCAGATAGAAGTCGTTCGACCCGGATGCGTCGTGTTCGCAGCCCAACGTAGTGTCTTATCACAGTGGACACAACGAACACATCCGTCAGCGTAAAGTTCCCCGCTGCAGCCGTGTTCAACGCACCGACATCCAACCGAATACCCGATTTGTCGCTGCCCCTGTAGCGGCGAGTGTGTCCACTTGAGACGAGTGAGTCAAACGGAGGCCACGAGATTGATAAGGATGCACCCGATATCCACACCTTCACTTACGAAACTTTGTTCTCTCAGTTCCGACTTTGTGATACATGCGGGGGTCCGTCGTCGATAAAGACGCTCGGGCTCGCTGTGTATGAGTTGAACCGCAAGCACATTGGAGAGCTTGATGTTGTGATCTCTAGGTCCTTTCTACTTCATCACCCCGGCTGTCAAGTGATTCGAGACGACCGTCCCCACCTGGATCTCGGGATCCGAGCCCACCTGCCAGCCTATATGCGCGCGTGAGCTGTGAGCATGTGCAAAACGCCACCAACGACCTCACGCACCCTTGGGAAATAAGGCCTCGACCACCTGTAAGAACTAGACTTCACCCTCGCCAGTCGTGATCGGATCCAACTTGCGATAGGCATCCAACCAATAGGTCGGATCGTCCGAGTACAAGATCGCGCGGAGCAACGCAGACACGTACGTCTCTTGCCACATCTCTGGCGTCGCTTCGTGTCTATCTCACATCGTCAGCACTGAAACCCACAACGTTTGAAGAAGACGCACCGCTCCCCGCGTAAATCCACCACGTACGCCTGCACCCCGCCGGAATCTTGAGTCCACTCTGACGTCCACCCTCGAAAACGCATTAAAACAGTAATAACAGCCGTTGCGGACTTTGCAGACGGGTCCTTTGGAGGACCGGGCCGAGTTGTCTTCGATTGAGTAGGTGAGCGAGTTGATGTAGGCTACGGGGGACGCCGAGGAGCTGGCGTCGACGCCAGAAACAAAGTGGTACAAGCGGAGCTGGGGTGAAGTGAGCCGTGGTCCGGGAAGGAGGGGGAAGATGCACCTCTCGCTGGTCGGCTCTCTCGGTGCTTTTGACTATGTGGCATCGGTCGGGTGGACCGAGTTCGCGGAATGTCGATGCGGGAAAACGTTGAGATCTTGACGTCCACCCGCAAGACCAACCTCCAAAACGTGTTAAAATAGTAAACTTGACCCTTGGAGAACCATGCCGAGTTGTCCTCGATGGAGTATGTGAGAGAGTTGATGTAGGCTGCGAGAAACGCTGAGGAGCTATCAGAGTCTGGGGAGCCGAGCTGAGGAAATGCTGGCGGAGAGAAGGCTGCAAATGTCGACACTTTTGACTGCGTGGTACGAATCGGGTGACCTGGCTGACGGAATGCGGCTGCGGGGGACATTGAAAGTGTCGGTATGCGTGTTTGCAATGTCGACCGTGCTGCAAGATGTTCGCTGATACTCCGCTCCTCCGTATTGATCAAACCCTCCTCACTGGCGAAATTGGGGAATCTGACATGACCCTTATCTGTGATTACGATCTTGGTCTTGTTATCTTTAGCCTTGTCTTTGTCGTACGTATGTTGCTACTGCCCTGGGCCTAGTACTTAGTGACAAGTCGAATTCTGGTCAGAACGCTTGAGCCCATGCCTTGGACTGGTTCGTGGTAAACACCCGAAAACTTCCGGGGGTGTTTGCACCTGGTCAATGAGCTTTAGCTGAATGTAGCTACTTCAAGGTCCATGTCTTGTTTCAATGTGAGTGAGCGCTGGAGCCCTACTAGGTGCTAGTCCTATTCTTCCAACTATCATCAGCAGTGCAACGGAGTTGGAACCCGCCATGTCCTTTCCACCTCATGAAGGGTACTCGAAATGTCTTCTCGAAGTTTATGGATATCCATGACCCCACAGCTCAATCTTGAGCTCCGAGAAAGCTACCAATTGGAAGGACTCAGGATTGGCGACGTTGGCGTCATCTCGCAAGTCGACGGAAGCTTCGATGTGTTGTTCAACATCACCTTACAACGCAACGAGCAACCAAAGCCTGGACTCCTTCGAGACGACTCTACGCCCATCCTATTAGATCAGGAGTCAGTCTTGGCCATGCAGCGCAATGCCGTGACTATGAATGGAGTTATCCCAAGCGCCTTCTTACAGCTACTAACGTCCAAGGACATCAAAACTTACTACCAAACGCCATCCAGGTATGCTACCTTTGCCTGGGTTCAATGAACACAAACAATATCCATTTCTCAAGGGCTGATTATGAATTTGCCCTGTCCATGAAACTGGCGCGATGCTCATTCTAACAGAAGGCGCTCAAAGTGGTGACTTACGAAACGAGGAAGGTTTCTAAACGAAGCAATTCGGTACGACGTTGATTGGTACCAATATGCCACAAAAGCCGGCCGCCTCATCCCTAACGATTCCCTCTACCTCATTACCAGGTTTCATAAAGCACGCTCGTGGTGTTACAGAAATCCACGGTTCACCAGCAGTACTACCCGACCAGACCAATTCATTCTTTTTCTTCACCTTTCCTCGACGGACAGGGACCACATTATCCCAATGCTCTGGCAGAAGCCTTATCGTTACACGAGTACTCAGGGAGTACTATCATCATCGTCCTCATCATAGGACACCTCTGGAGTCGCCATACTCTCGCTTATGGCCAACCTCGTTCCTCCTAGATGTCTCGGTCATAGACGGTCTAGCAGGACTTGCCCTGAAGACGGACACCCATTCCTAGTCAATTCCAGAACCCTCTGTCTTCCCTTCGTTATTCCACTCCTTGCCGGTTGCAGGAGCACGACTCATCACGACCCAGGCTGTTCCTACAGCCACTGTATAGCCATATGGAACTCCATCTGTATATGGCACTAGATGCGTCTCCAATCATCTGTGGATTCTCACGCTGATCCTCATCACCCCGAGACAGCGGATCCCCTTTGATCCCAATCTTAGTTCCTGATGGGATCCCGTTCTAGATCTCCCATCACATGTACTGCCCAATGGACTCTATAGCCATATAGGGCACATTTCATCCTTTGATCCTATTGATCCCATTGATCCCCTTCCACTCTTCACAACAACAGGACTCCTTTTGATCCTTTTGATCCTTCCCCTTATGGGAAGCCTGTTTGATCCTTTATGGATCACCCTTGACCCTGATGGTCTGTGCACCATCAGTCTACAGTATATATAGAGGTACCTTTGTTCACTGGTATCTCTAAGCTAGTTCTACGCCTGGATACCTGCCTGTATCACTACTGCACTTTGGTGCTCTCTTACTCGCAATTGTATTCTTGTCTACTGGTGTACTGGTAGAGGGATCTCTCTAGAGTTTCGTCCACTCTTGATATTGCCTCTATTTCATGACCTTTGTCTTCCGGCTCTTCAAGGCATTTGCTTGCACTTGTACCCTCAAGACTCCTTGTCAGTCTTACACATTTGTGTTTGACCTCCTCCACGCAAAGGACAGTACTCGGCTGGGCCAGTTGGCTCGCAGTACACAAGGTTGTATCACTACTCACTTCATCTCTTCTCACATGAATGGTTGCGACTAACTTCGCTAGGGCATCAGCTTGCAGTAAGCGTAACACGTGGTCCCTGGGAGCAGCAGGACAGGGAGATTCGAGCTTGAGCGTTGGAAACAAACGCTATGTTACATAAATTCAAAGTCGGTCCAATCCGTCGGGGTAGTGTTACACAGGCTTACTCTTGGGTGGCTGCCACCCATGGTTGCATCGGACATGTTGGACCCATGTTTCCCTATGAGATTCCAACCCGCGTACTTGGCGGAAGAACTCCCCTCAAGTTTAAACTTCATTTTCACACGCTCTCGGCGGGAGCCCATACAACTCACACAGCTCGCTACGACTCTGTTGAGTCCGCCACAGCTACAGGTTCCATGTACAACGTATGAGAATATCATAAGACTCCCTTGATGACGCCAGTCCAAGGGAGGCATTCTTCACTACACGAGGCCTGACTCCAGCGACGTGGCAACGCAATCACAAACCCTAAGCCCATCAATCAAGGAGTCCCTGCCCGACTGCCCACCTCTGCTATATACCAAAAGTAGGTAAGTAGACATTGCAGGACTTGTTAATTTCTGCCCACTGAGGCTTCTACTGTTACAATTTATCCCCTTTGTTCTATTTCTCCTTTCCCCATTTGGACCTATCTCCCTTTCCCTAAATGATGACTCATTCCTCCCACGACTCGATGCTTCTTCATTTGCTTCGTCATCGTTCCCCCTCCATACTTCTAGAACATTCCTACCTGACATGTCATTTGACTACGCAGTTCTTATTCATGATGACTAAAGTGTCACATGACCTTTCTACAACGTTCTATGACCTTCTATATTTGCTTAGTCATAGCACTCTGTAATAGTATATAAACCCTGAGACCCCTTTGCTGATTCCTCAGCTTGGGCTCCCAGTATCTATCTCTTGTTCTCTCTCTAGCCTTGTCTCTCTAAGTCTTCGTCGTACTTCTTGAGTGGACGCTATAGCTCTAAGTCCTCTAGCTGTCTACTTGCTGTGTGCATAGACCTCCTTTCATCTTTGTTACTTCTACATCTTAGAAGTATCCCGAACCTTTGACCCTAGTCTGGGCTACGCTCACGCTGAGTGTAACATCTACAACAGACTCACAGTACCATTTTCAGTGCAGACTGATCTGGCTGTTTACATCCAGGAAATCATGTTAGTTTCCTGCACGGTTAAATGTAACTGTCCAAACTCAGGAGACTGTATTCTTAAATGTCAATTTGGAACGTGCTGTACCCCATTAACTGCATTAGGTCTTGCATAGGTTGGCGAACGCATTCCACAATGTGTTTTTTTACAGTCTACTATATGGAGCATGACTTATACAGGGCAGCACCGTAAATGGAAGGCAGAGAGCCAAACGAGGAACATTCACGAGAGAACGCATGAAGCATGTGAGCAGAGCAGGCAGAGCGAGCAGAGTGATCGGATTGGGCAAGTGCAGGCTGAGTGGGAAATTCCTGTGACGTCTGATGTTGGTTCCTGTTCACTCCGGGTGAGCAGTAAGTCTGCAGTCAGGTCCCTTTACCTTTGCCCAACCTAGTATTTGTGGTATTCATGGTTGCAGAATGGTGTTATGGTTTTGTGACTGGCGCGTTTATTTTTCTTTGTATCTCTTGAACTCTTTCACTCCTCACGATAGGGACTGTCCCTATCTGATGTCTTCCGAATTAACCCTTACGATGCTGTATCGTCACTCGGTGCCTTTTCCTGAGTATGACACCCATTTCTTCCCACTCGCTGACTTTCTGCTCTTCCGGACAGCGGGATTTCGTTTTCTTCCCGATTCCTTTTCTTCCATTCCATTCTGACTAGCGGAACTCTTACCTTTCCTATGGGACCTGATGGTCCGTGCTAGACCTTGCATTGTATAAATACTCGAGTCTTGTACTTGTAAAACTCAATCTAGTTCTATGCAATTATACTGCATTTACTGGAGTTCCACTTGCTCAAAGTCGCCTACTTCTCGCTCATGTCTTCCCTTAATTCCCTTGCGAAAACTAGGACTTCGCGTCGTTACAAAAGGATCCCTTCATTAGGGATTGAGTATGACATTGTCGACTTCGCTCAACTTAAGTCAACGACTATCAAACAGAACATTGCTTTGCTCTCGCTTCGCCCTCTAACAACTGTGTTTACTCCAGTTGTCACAGTAAGCATAACAAATGGCGCTGTTGACCAAGGAAACACTGTTGGCACAAATTGTTACTAGAAATATACCTGATAAGCTCAATTTCCATTCTTATTAAGCAGGTTCGACTGAACGCTCCCCACGACATCCGTCTGTATGCCTCCCTCGTCGTCCATATGTCTGTTGCGGAAAGACTCGCCTCTCCTTGCTCGCCAGATGTCCGATCATTTAATGGCTCTGAATTATGCCAATCTCCCCCCCTGGGAAGATGCTGTTATCCATTGCTCCTTAGACCTGGTGGAGGACAAACTTCACCACGCTGTGTGAAGAGACAGAAGATGGTGAAAATGTCTGTAAGTGCCCTCAGTCAAACATCCTCGCTTAGCAATTCTACTCACTTATCCAAAGTTCGACAATAGTCGAAAATGTGAAGTCACAGGCCACATGA
>JBBPJL010001333.1:0-10057 GCA_038088675.1 Xanthoconium separans
TTGCACCGGATGTAGCCTTCCAGGGGTGACCTAGTTGAATTTCTCACGACCACCTTGCAAATCGCGCACGACGATGAGCACCTAAACTGATCCTTTCCTTCAAAGTGAAGGATCTGGACAGCGTCATTACGCACGCGACGATTCAGAGTTTGCTGCTGCGCGACAGCGGTCCCGAACAGCGCACACCCGTTCCGTCATATGGGCTCGCCGAGGTATCATCTTCATCGCCGGCGTCGTTCTCGGCCTCGTCGATGCTGCCTACCTGAGAGACAACGGTTGTAGCGGGTAACTGCCCGAGGACCCAGAATGTGCTGCTAGGAGGTTGCTCGAATCTACCCCTGTCGTTGTGCGTACTCGCTTTTCGCCTCTCCGCTGTTGGCCGGCTGACAGGCTCTCCACGGACAGGACGGTCCCATTGGTCTGTTCCATTCTCGATTCACATCACATGTTGCTTGTATCCGCATCTAGATTTGCCTGAATTAGTGCGGCGGGGATGGGGAAACAACATTCCCGACATTCCATTGGACGCCAACTTGCCGATGCACGTCGACATACCCCGTCTCCGACAAGGCAAAGTCGCTGGATTTTCCGGTAATGTATTTCTGGCCGTTTCATGCGTTGACTCACTGGTGTATGCCAGATCCGTGACGTGAATTGTCCGGACAGCGCTGTCCAAGGAGACGAGTTTTACGTGGAGAGTGCGGTGAGTCTCGTTTTCTGCACGTATCTCCCGTTTAGTAACAATCGAACTTGACGTCACATCGTAGCGATACGCTCGAACAAATGGACGTCGCCAAGGGCCTGATCGAGAAGTATCCAAACGTGAGTGTCGCGTTCCGTCTTTGCATCTGACTGGGACTCAAGCATGTTGTATATATTCAGCTATGCACTCGGTATGGAGGATATCAAGGAATCTATCAAAAAGGGAAAGATTACAGCTTACTTGGCGTCGAAAGGTCGGTTTCCCCCTGTTCTCTTCCGGCCAGATTTGTCAACATCATTCAGGCAGAGGACATCAATTAAGCGTGCTCGGTGTCCGATATGTCACGCTCACTCACATGTGTCTCAATGCGTCGCTGACTCGACCGGATACCTGACACAAATTATCCCATTGCACTATGTACGATACAATGTTTCCGTTGTTGATCAGCTGACTTCATCCTCCTCTAGTTCTATCGGGTTCAAGCTGATTGAAGAATTGAACCAGATCGGGATGTTGGTCGATTTGTCACATACGTCCGACTTGACTGCGACGCAAGCGATCTTGCACTCCAAGGCACCCGTCATCTGGTCCCACTCATCAGCGAAGGCTGTCCACAACGTGCCCGATGAGGTACTCTGTCTGATCAGTACCACAGACGGGAAAAAGGATGGTATCATCATGGTATGTTTCAGATGTTGGGCATACCACCAGAATTAGCCTGACCCTCGATAGGTCAACTTTGTTGCGCCAGACGACGAGGCTGACGTCGAGGCCGTTGCCAATCACGTCGAGCACATTTCCCAGGTGACCGGAAAGCAACAGTGCGTTGTCATTTCTATTGGACCTCGTCAAACACTAAACCTCGTTGCATAGCGTTGGATTTGGTAGCGATTTAGACGGCATAGGGTCGACCCCGAAGGGCTGGAAGACGTCTCCAAACATCCCGCGCTCGTCCGTTTTTTCTCGAATTTCTCTGATCCAATCAATCCACCGGATTTCTGGGCTATATCGCCGGGGCTGGGACACGTATGAACCTGCGAATCTAACGGGAGGGAATTTGTTGCGTGTGTTTGCGAGTGTGGAGAGCGTCGCGCGGGAGCTGCAAGCTGCGGGGACGCCAGCTGTTTATGATATTTATGACGAGTAGAAGGACATGCCGATTTACAGACCGGACCTTTACATAAGTGGCCAAGTGTTAGTGGAAATAGTAAAGGGTTGCTTTGGGGTATCTACGCGATCTTGGACGAGCAAGTGTACAATGTCCACCTCGAAATCCGACATCTCTGATCCCTCAGATGAATTCAGGCTATTGACACCATGCATGTGATTGGAGTTCGGGATCATAATTTACTAGGCCCTAATCGATTGGTTCGTGGTAAACCTCCCCACCGTCGAGCGAATGTCAATCAATTTCATGTTCTGCTAGTATCCAAGATTAACGGCGGTCGTGCAGCTGCGCAAGTTCTGAGGCTTAGTGTAAATGACGTCCGACAGCCAAGTGTCGACCACTGTTGAAACCGGAGTGAGTGGATGTGAACCTATTTGCTGAAAAATCAAAACAAAAAAACACTGGTTACGCTAGTGAGTACATATGTACTTTACAAAACGTCGAGTACGCGCACATTCGCCAGGACATCACTCAGCGATATATCTTGCCGAAACTGTACAGTGACCAAGGCGTCCGTCGCAACTCGCTTGTAGTCCACCGCACCACGCCGTCGACCCGTCGAGACCGCCATCAGAATCAGCGCGCCAAACGGCCGCCCGAGACGTGCGACCAGCCGTCGCGCCTCCGTCTGTCTCCCCACCAGTTCTATTGCGACGGAACGGCGTGACTGCGATTCAGGAAGCAGCGATAGATGGTCGTACATGTCGTCGCGGATCTCTTCGTCATCCGACGTCGGCGAAGATGGGGGCACATCGTCCTCTAACACGCCTCCGTACATGTCTTGGTGCGGTAGAAGCGAATCAAGCCATGGGTGAACCAGAAACAAAGGCTTCATCCCAGTGAGATCCTGTCTCGTCCTGATGTCTACCGTCCCGAATGCAAAAGTCTCCGTGCGATAGACACGACCTGCCCCTGCTCGGTATGCTAAAAAGGAGGGAAGCTGGAAGGCAATACATGGGAGTGTCATTCGACTCTCAGCGAAGCGGGGTGTTGCAAGTTCGTGGAGACGGTCATATAACTTCAAGGCCGTGTCAAGGTCGAATGAAGGAGCACGCATCCTGGCGACTATAGCCTCCATCTCAAAGTCAGGAATAGGCGAGGGGAGGTGCGATGTTGCTGGTTCGTTGAACACCGTAATACGAGCTGGTAAACAACTGTTGAAAGCGCTGCGATCCCCAACCCATGCAAGGCTACTCGCATCTCCAGATCTTGTGATGATGTTTGCGATAAGACGTCCCAGAGAAGCTTCGCGTTCACCATAAATGACGGGCAACCCGATGGCCGAAAAGATGCCAAGTAACGAATAAGCTGCATCTTCCAAACGCGTCGTCTCCCGTGTCGATGCAAGACACAATTTCTCTCGAACGTTCCCAAGACCAGGACGAAGCGCCATCAACTGCTGTGCAGATATTCTGGTGACTTCCTCCATCTCTGCTATGATTTCCGGGCATTCTTTGTGGTTTGGGATATCTAGATCATGATAGAGGGTCCAATCTTGAGTGTAAAAGCGAACAACCTTGGCCGCAATGTATTCTTGAAGAGTCCAAGCACGAGTGTTCCAAACGCTTCCTGCAAGAGCACCGCGTGGGGATGAAGGGGGAACACCACGAAGGAACACAAGCATCAATGAAGATTCCTGGTACCACCTGAACATCGCAACAAGTGATTCTTGAAGCACCGAGTGATCAGTTTTATCAATACAACACGTGTCACTCCAAGCCCAGTTGAACCCGGTATCCCGAGAAATCTTGCAAAACATTTGCAACTTGTCGTGCGTCGGTGATGCTTTTAGGTCATAGACTGCTAAGTGGACCACATCCTGGAACAACGGTTCGTTGTCTTCCCATTTGTGCGACAGGACCACGTAACAGTAGTACTGTCGCACTTCTTCCTTAATCCGAGTGTGGTCGATGCAGGTTGTCATCGAGGATACAAGCTCTTTGAAGATTGGAAGGGACTCGAATGCGGAAACTTGCTCGGCTCTATTGTGGAGTCGCCCGGTGGCAGTGTTGATGAGTACATGAGGTGCATGACGCAAGGTTCGTTGGACAGCTTTGCGGATGACTGTTCGTGTTTTCGATGGACTAACGTACTTGTCAGCTTGCTCTATCGAATAATGTAAACAGGTTATCTTTGTCATGACAACGAGGATGCAACTTACGCAGTACCACCGGGTCACGTGACTCAGTCATCCTCGAGAGCATCATCTCATGCGCTATAATCGCATTGTCGTAGTCACCTCCATTGTGTAGAGCCACATGTTGTAGCTCGTATCCCCACGGAGAGGATGAGTCGAGCGCAATCAGCTGATTATGACGCCAATCAATAAGTTTGCCCGGGACTGGCAAATGAGTTGCACCTGGTTCGCGTCGTCTAGAGCCTGTTTCCAGTATCCCATTTTCAAGAATGCCTTACATCGTTTGATGAGAATATCTTTCGGGGAGGGGAAAACGAGGGATAATGCAATGGAATAGTAGGAGATAGCGTCATTTAATTGGTGCATATCCCCTGCTGTATCTCCGAGAGACTCTAAGCTCTTGCATGAACGCTGCCTGAAATCTGAGAGTGACATACAATGACGCGAATGCATTACATGGGATGTGCAGCCACTCACCGAGGGCCCATTCAAGATGTTCAAGAGACCCACCAGGTTCAGCTATTAGTTCGTGGAAACACTTGACTGCATCCACTGTCCGACTCAATGCATACAAAGCTTCACAGAGACGTCTACGAACTGTGATGGCGAAATCATCAAACTTCCATCCGGTTATCTGTCGTAAAAGGTGAGCATACGTTGGAATACATCTTTTAAGAAACTCACAAACAAGATCGCAGGGAGAGGTGGACTGGCGCAACCTCGCACTCGCGCTTGTGCACGCTCGAATGACTGTATTGCTCTCTCCCAGTGGTTGCCCTCCATTTGCAAGTTCCCAAGCAGAAAATGCATATACGCCTGTTGGAATTGTCAGTGGTGATAATCGCCGCGTGATAGCATGTTGAACACTAGCCTGGACTGTATAACATTCATCATTGAAGCGGCCCGTAGCGATGAGATCGTCTATGCGCGATAATGCATCGGAGTGGTCTCCGGCCATGAACACAATGATCGCCTAAAGGAGATGAGCATTATGAGGGCAACGAATGGGAGTGTAGACCTTGATAAGGAGGAGAAAGGTAACATGCAATGAATGGTGGTACTCGAATGCGATGTCGCAGGCCCGATAACCCTTGTCCCTTTCGCCTTTGCCAATATGGGCTATACTCTTTGCAATGAATGCAATGAGGGACGGCTTGATATTGACGGCCTTGGTACAAATTAATGTTAGTGTCAAACTGTGAGAGAAACAAGCACCTCGTCTGCATCTTGCAGCGCCGCGTCCCAGAGTCGGAGACGAGCCCGAATGAGAGCTCTACTAGCGAGTACTTGAGAGCTTGGATTCTGAGATGTGGTGATTGCTGCGGTCAACAGCTGGTCCACGTTTTCGAACTGATCGTGCTTCCATGATTCAAGTACAGCGTCGTCGATCTCGATGTCAGGTTCCTGAAGAGTAGGATGTAGACGAGACGATGGCAATATTACAACGTTGTTGAGCTGGGTAACTTGCGATACGATTAGATGATTATTACAATCCACATGAGACAACACTGCGCCCCTAGCGACTGCTGTGTTGCTAGCAAAAGTGTCAGCTGGGTTTGTGTGCAACAGGCAAGGACACACATATGAATGTCTGGGCGGCAAATCTCGATATTCATGTCCTTGAAATATGACTGGAGCCGAGACCAGAGCCAGTCATTTGTGGCGAAGCCCCCAACAAGAAACACTACCTGAAAATACAAATAAATGTGTTGAACCATTTCAAAAAGGATAAAACCCACTGTAATTGGAGTTTTCGCAGATTTCTGTTGTTGCTCGAACGCAGTGGTGATGGCGTCGAAGGATTCACTGAACAAGCCAGTAGCTTCTTCACTAAGATAGGATCAGATAACGGAGGTCAGCACGTAGATCAAACAAGTCTTACCCTGTCAACTTCAACTTTCCGAAGGAAATGTTGTACTTTGTATTGTGGTAACGAAGGCTAGCAACCCTGACGTAGGCTGTCTCTTTGTCACTTTTGATAGCAAGTTTTGTTGTCTCATCGAATTCGCGTGTAAATTCGTCTATCTCGGCCACTGTGGAGTGCTCCCAATCCTCAAGCTTGCCTGTGTGTGTTGTTTTTAAGGATATGTCATGGAAAAGATGAGGTACATGCAACCTACTTTGCATCAAAGCTTTAGCCCTGCGGGTCACAAAATCTGAACCCTGCAGTCGACCTAACAAGGGATAAAGATCAGCATGACAGGATTCCGCCGTGGTATGACTGTGTACACTCAGCGGGAGTGATCTCCTCACAAGAGATCGGGTTGGTTGACATCTTAAACATGCTCAAGTTGATGGTCGCTCCACCAGCGTCGATGATGACGACTCCTTGAGGAGTAACTTGATTAGTTGCCTCCTTGCCAAGAATATTCGCAACGCAAAAGTGAAGGTTTGCCTCGCCCTCTGTTAGTAAGTGAACGCGAGTTTGGCCCTCTCGTGTAGGAGGCACAAGTCCGGCACGCGCAACCGCTAGACGATAAAGCTGTTGTTGTACGCACTCCCAACTATTTGGATGAGTGAAGATGTACTCGATGGAATTCTCGACGGATGACCATGGGAAAGCGACGTGATGTTCGGTTATATAGGTCTTAGCGCAATGGAAGAGATACTTGACAAAATCCGTGAGAACATCGACAGCAGTTTTTCCGGATGGAAGTGGAGGTAAATCGATTTCCTCATTGATTGTGGTCGCTAAATGTTTCGGGCAGAGGTGAAGCTTCCACCTGGATTTCGCGGATGAGTTTTACGAGGGATTGATGTGGTCAATAACCAACCATTCAGCCTTCGTCCATTCTTCTTGTAATGCGGTCTTGATGACCCCTTCTGCGAGCACCTCAGCGCCAGCTGCTTGCACAGTACCGCTCTTGTCATAGTACAAGAGAGATGGTACTTTGGCATCGCCGCCGGGTGGTGGCTGCCCGGGAAACCTAATGCTAGTAGTGAAGGCAAATCAACGTAAAGAAAAAAAGAACTTGCTTCGTAACTCCAAGGACGTCTGGAACTTTCCCTGGCTCAAGAATACAGTACGAAATGCCACTGAATGTGGTACCAATATCGAACGCGAGGACGAGTTTAGTAGGGCCAGAGTGGATATTGAGGTTCGGCATGGCTGAACGATTTGACAGAAAAGACGAGTGATAGACGACCTGGGTGGAGTGGAGTTGAACGCTGATCAGTGCAGACATGCGATGATATGACGAGACATGACACTCACGATGTTACACGGTAGACTTTGGAGGTTAAAGTTCCTGCCCCCGATCGCGAGAAACCGGTCGTCTTGAGAGAATGCAGTGCCGCTCTCTTCATTCCCCAACCTTTTCATTGGTAGCCTCTCACCATCTGTGTCAGAAAGCTGATTACTCTTCGTTGTCCTCTGCAAACCCCGCTCCAAATTGAGTCGCGCCCTCCAACCGCGCCTCGAGCCCGACGATCTGTACGACTTATGTAAACCCAACTCAGCTTCAGCAGATTCTTTCTGTACAAGCCATTTTCATACCTGTGCAAAACGATTCCGCTCGTCCGCCTCGAAATGCATCGCGTTGGTGAGACTCTCTCTCTCGTCTTGAAGGTCGGTGAAACCTTCGCATAGTTCGCCCGAGGGAGCAGGAGGGGGATCACTATGGTTGATTTCACCGTCGGACACTAGAGTGGAAGAGTGCTGACGCCTCCGTGACACTGGCACAAATCGCAGGAGCGAAATAGGCATCAGTGCTGTCTGCGTATCCGAGTCTCTGCTGGTGGTGATTGGTTTGAGCTCAGAGCAATGGAAACGAGGCACTTGTGAATGCTGTGGATGGATGTTTGTCCAACCATGTAGCTCAACCCCCTCGACACTGCCACGTGATAGCATAGAGGCGGAGAAGCCGAAGACAATCTGAACCACCCATCTGGCACTGGTCCCATTACGCACATACTGGTCAGTCTCCTCACTGCTGTCGTAAAACGCAGCGATCACTTGGACAAAAGGTACACGGACTTGAACGCAGCGTTGAGCTTGACTAGAATCACAGCTGATGCTCGCATTCACCTGTTGCGCAAATCATTCCGCGAGGTTCGAATTCTCGGTGCATGTTGACAAATCTCTGCACCCTCCACCTGCTTACAAGGTGTCTGCAAGCCATTCTCAGACCAGAACCTGTACCCGAATCAAAGGAAGAGAGAAGGGTATCCGAAGTGGATAATCATGGTCAGTTTTACTGTCTACTAGCATCCACGAGTCGGACTGATTTGTTTTGTTAGATATACGTCGAAAGTTGTCAACTTCCTAACGGAAAACATTTCGGGGCGCGGCTGTCGAAAGCTTCTACGAGTATTTGACGCACAACCAGAAGCTCTTCCAGGACACGGATTTACAATGCATACTATGCCAAGTTCTTCTCGATCGTGCAGAGCACAAGGACGGGCACATCGAGGGTGTTAACGACTCGTCATAATTTGGTGTTCATCTCCAGTCGCTGAATCATTCGCAACTGAGGGAAAGATGTCATCGTATTGTACATCAACTTACGTTCGGAAAAGGAAAACATGGTGTGCTCGGCCTCGTCAACACGGAATCTATCAAGAAGGGAAAGATTGCTAGCTTACTTGGCGTCGAAGGGTCAGTTTCCCCTATTTTCTCTCCTGGCCAGATTTGCCAACATCAATTAGGCAACTCCATCGCAGTGCTCCGACAGTATTACACGCTTGGTGTCCGATATGTCACGTTCACTCATATGTGTCACAATATGTTCGCTGACTCGAGCGGATACCTGACACAAATTAAACCCACTGCACTATGGTCTGAGGTGCGATACCATGTTTCCGGTTTTTTTTTTTTTTTTTTTTTTTTTTTTTTTCCATTTCTGTCCTTTCGGGGTGTACTTCCCTATGTAGGACATTTCTACGTATGAGCTAGGTAAAGGGGCACCTGTGCCCCGCCGTATCCCTGACTATGCGAATGCGACCAAGAGCAGGTCTTTGACCTCCCTTTGCCCCTGCCGTTCCCGCCGGCCGTTTTAGACGCCATAGCCTTCCAATCAACGGCGCTCGTGGTAGGTGTCTGCGTGGTAGTAGGTGTGGCGCTGTGTGGTTATGGTTGAACAGGTACCCGTGAAGGTACGAAAGGAATGAGGGATCGGTAGCGAGTGAGAAGTTTGGGGTTGTCGCTTCTCTAGTAGTGGATCCTGGAGCGTGCAGAGGCGACGTTCCGTCCGTTCGACGTGAGGGTGGGGGGATTAGGGAGAGCTGGGTGTTGGGTGTTGGGTATGCTCTTAGGGGGTAATGTAGTGTATTAGTGTGTATAGGATGTTGTTTTGGTGCGGTATTCATGATGTATGGGTTGTATCTGCATGTTGTGTTAGTCAAGTCGTTTGGGGATGGGTGGGATTACACCGAGAGTGCTTTTGAAGCGACTCGTTCGAGCGACGTAGGTTAGTAGTTGCGGGATGTTGTGTTTGCGTGCGAGTAGGTTTGATAGGGAGAGGTTTCTGGGCCGGATGTTAGTTTTAAGGATATGGCGTATGTGGGAATAGTGGGGGCAAACGAATAGGTAGTGTTTGATGTCTTCTTTTGTGTCGGGGCAGTGCGGGCATTTGTTGGAGTCTGCGCGGTTGATGCGGTAGAGGTAGTCATTTAGAGGACAGTGGCCTGTGCGTAACCACGTGAGTATAGATGTGAGTTTTTTGTGTAGCGAACCGGCTGTTTTCAGGAACGTTCCCCCGAAGGCTTTGGGGTCGATGTCTTTCATTTTGGTGTGTCGTTGGGAGGCAGTCCATTTGCGTTCCCATCGAGCACGGTTGGTTGCGCATTGAGCTTGGAGGGACACGGAGATACTTTTGGGGAGGGGGAAGTCTCTGAGATATTGTGGGAGGCGGTGTTTGTCGCTGGTGTTAGTGTGGTGTGCGGCTGCCAGTTTGGCTTCTAAGTCGGCCTTTTCGTTGCCTTCGACGTTGCTATGAGCGGATATCCAACAGACTTGTATGTCGTTTTGGTTGAGTTGTTTGGTGCGGGCGAGGTTGCCTAATGCGCTGCGAAATCTGTCTATCAGGTAGTGACCGGGTTTGGTTGTGAA
>JBBPJL010001334.1:0-10057 GCA_038088675.1 Xanthoconium separans
CCGTCCGTTCGATCTCGTAAAACTCGGCGACGTTGGCGGATTCTAGGCGCCGCGCAGACACGCCAGCTGTGATGTCGATGGACCGCGCTATCGCCTCCTGGCCCGTGTCAGCAAATGCAGTGGCAGGCAGTTCGGTCTGACTCATGGTCGGTGAATGCCACGTCGAAAATCCACCTGTTTAGCTAGCTAGGAGCCATCACTATGCAGCTCACGATCTCCTCCGAATTCGTGCGCAACGCCATTTTCACGAATGAAAGCGGTCAAGTATTGTACAAGACGACCCATCCAAACACACTCGTCACGATGGGGTCGACGACGATCCACAAGATCAAGCCCAACGATGACCCTACGGACATGCGCGACCAGTTCGAGGAAATAGGTGGGATTGATTGGCATCTGATAGGATCGTCGACGTTTCGTCTCAACGGTCAGAAGATGCAGTCCAGCGAGTTTTTGCCTTCGCATGGGATATTGGGACGGTTCGTATTCAATGCGTCCAGTTTTTACTTCCAACTCATCGTCTACTATAGAAAGCGCACTTTTACTGGGCCAGATGGTCTTTCGTACAGGTGGGACATGGTGTTCGACGCGGTAGTGGTGGGTACCCCTTTCACACTGGCAGTCGTTTTGGTGCCAACTACAACTTGGACACAGCTGTCACGAGATGACGAGTCGCGAACCGAGCTCGCTCGATACCATCGAGGCACGTTAGGGATAATTGGTCCCAGACGAAAACCACGACTCGACATCGATCCAAACCTGCAGCATATGCTCGACTTGGTCGTGCTCACCTTTGTGTACGTGGAGAAAGTTCGTATGGATATGGATGGAGAAAGCCTAGACGTGTGACGTAGATTGAGCTGTGGATTCATACTTCATTTCTGCAGACATACCAAGATCCAAGCTGAAGCGCTGATGGGTTGTACTTTGATTGTAGGTGCATACACCGTGAATGAAACAAGATTCAGACCGCTAGTATGTCTCATGCGATGCCCTCAATCACGAGGTCGCAGAGACTCGGCACCGGATATCAATCTGGACCAACAGCATATCGGTAGCAACGTATCTCCGGCAGGCTGACACCTGGTAATCTCTGCGAGTCAGCCGCCCCATGGTATCCACGATTTATCAGTGTCTGCTCTCTTTCTTCTCCCCTTTGCCGCACAGTCCCCCCTTGAGATGCGGTTGTTTCCTGACCCGCTCACATGCAGTACGGGACGTGTTCTTCCTTGCTCGAATGTCCCCAAAGCTCTCATTCGTTCGGACATCTGGTTTCCCGACGGGAACATCGTCCTTGTCACCGGATCAGCGGCATTCAAGGTGCACCGAGGCCAGCTTGAACGACATTCCGAGGTATTCAAGGACATGTTCCTGGTGGGACGCGCCGGCATCAAACCCTCGAGGCAAGGTACACCCGCCTCCGACAAGGAACTCGTGAACGAGGAGGGGAACAAAATGGTGGACAGCTGTCCGACGGTGGACATTTATGACTGTCCTTCAGATGTCCATCACCTATTGGTGGCCCTTTATGACGGATTGTAGGTATTCCGCCCGCCTTTGAACCTCTTCTTACCCTGACTCGCCCCTCTACAGCTACTTTCCCAAGCCGCACGCGCGCGATTTTTCGACCTTCTCCAGCGTTCTCCGTCTGTCCACGAAATACTTTATCGAGCACCTGCGCATCCAATGCCTCGCGCGGCTCATCCACGACTGGCCGACCACGCTGGCAGACTGGGACAGACGCGAAGCGAGAGCGACGGACGCCGAAGGCCGCTACGCACCGCGCGAGGCCTACGCCCACCCCGTCCTCGCGATCAACCTCGCCCTCGAGCTCGGTCTCCCCGAAGTCCTCCCCAGCGCGTTCTACGATCTGTCGCGCTACGGCCCAAGCAGGATCGTCGCCGGCGCGCGCGCGCCTCCACCCGTGTTTGCAGCTCCCGATCCGTGCGCTGCTGCTGCGGTGCGCTCGACCCAGGGGTCGCAGGGCAAGGGCGGCCGCATGATCCATCTCTCGCATGACAGTCTGATACGGACGCTTCGAGGACGGGAGCTCGCGCAGCTGTACATCTCGACGTTCCTCGCGCGCGCGCTCGAGCACCGGCCGTCGGCTGCCTGTCTCTACGCCACGCGGGCTGCTTCGGCCGCGTCGACCTCTTCATCCACCTCTTCATCGCCACCATCGCCGTCATCGCCCTCTTCGTCCACATCCCCATCCATGTCAACGTCGTCCGCCTGGACGACAGCGTCCAGATCCGCCGCCCAGTGCACCGAATCATTCTACTTTATCCATCTGAACGTGCTCCGGAGTGTCGGCGGGATCGCGTGCGGGCGGGACGCCGACCCGCTGTTCACGCTCGTGCAGGCGGCGGAGATGGTCGAGCGCAAGGACTTTTCGAATGGGGTGCAGACGTGCGGACTGGATATGTGCAGGGCGTGCAAGCGGGAGTGGAGAGGAGAGGTCGGGCGTGCGAGGGAGGAGGTGTGGGCGTTGATTCCGGTGTGGTTTGGGCTTCGGGACGGGGGTGCGGTGGAGCATGCCTCGGGGTTGGGAGAGGAGATGGACCGGGAGTTTGGGGAGGGGGAGATGCTCGAGGATGGAGATGTGGATGAGATTGACATGGACGAGGTGGAAGAGTGATTCATGATCGAGAAGCTTTTGCGTTGACTGCTATCCCTTTAGTACGTATATTTCATGTATATCTGGTTGTTTCAGCTGTATCTAGTCATTGCTTTCAAGTCAAAGTTGCACATTGCCAGTAGATACAAGGAGACGTGTGGAGGGACATAGATAACGAGACAGAAAAACAAAGGAATCGGATGCCGGGTACCAACCAGTTCACTCCTCCCCGATTTTTGGTGCTAGATAGTATTTTATGACTCCTTGTCCAAACTTGTATGATACCTGGAAGAACGAGACAAGATGAATAAAGGTTCGGTCGACGGTCGACCAACGGGTACTTACGAGAAGGGGGACTTCGTTACTCATCATAAGCTGTACTGTGCTCGAAAGCGTTGAACTCTTGGAAAAGTTGACCAGGTATTTCAGACTGAATGTCAGCGAGACGTGTTGATTCATCTCAATGTATACGCCGCCGTCTGAGGGCACTTCTTCCGACTTTTTGGCCTTTTTGGATGGTTGACCGTTCTGCAAACGGATGAGGAATCAAAGGGAAGACATAAGAAGTAGGTCACCTTTGATGGTGCCTTTTTCCTCTTCTTGTTTTTCCTCTTCCGTTCGTCTTCATCTTCTTCGTCGTCTTCCTGCTCCTCCTCGCCTTCGTCATCTGACTTGGCTTTGAATTCTCCTTCGTCGTCATCGCCGTTCATTTCAACGTCGTCATCCTTCTCCTCCTTCTTAACCTTTTCCTTCTTTATTTTCTTTTTCTTCGGTTTCTCGTCCTCATCGTCGTCGTCCTCTTCTGCCTTGACGTCGTCATCGTCCTTGCCATAGTGTTCATATTTTTCTCTTGCAGCTTCGGTCTGCTTGAGCAATATGTTACCATTGGCTGCCTCACCGTCGCTCGCGAACCGTACGCCTTCCTTGGAGACCTCGATACGCACGGATTCGCCGAGGAGAGAGAGATCTCGGACTATGCGACTAAATTCGGAAGAGGGCATTGTGACCCGTGCGTCGTAGTCTGTGTCAGGGATGCCCAGGTTTTCTGAATCGATATCCATGAGTTTCATGTCGTATTCAGCGATTCTGTCGGAATCTGGGGAGGGGTCAGCGGGCAAAGCGGCGAGAAAGCGGACAAATACTCTTTGCTTCGTAGACGAGGTTCAGTACGTCGACGTCGTCGGTAGCTTTGATTGTGCATATATCGTCATCTTTGGCGCACTTGAGCACTTTTGTGAGGGAGTTTAGGTTGACACCAAGAGGCATTGGACGGTCACAGCGGTATTTTTTGAAACCGGATGCCTCGAGGTTCACGGCGACAAGGGCGACGTGGGAGTTGTCCATTGCTTGGAGATTCTTTGTTTATAGACCTCAATTTTAGATAGGATGCGTTCAGGGTGAATACGTACGATTCCCTCTTCGTTGCACTCGAAATTGGCATCTGTGACGAGCTCCTTGACGGCTAAACAAAGGCGGGGTCAGCACGACGACTTGCATGTGTACGACGAGGTGCGCACAGTCGAGCAAGCGCTTCAAAAGGGCTGCTTCTTCTAGCTTTGCCTCGAGCATGATCGTGGGATGAGACAAGGAGAGGGACGCGACGCGTTGAAGGTCCTTTTTTGAAGCGGAGCTTGGTCGCGAACTGTCACACAAGTGATGTCACGCGTAACGTGACGAGAGTACTACTACGGTCGTTGTCGTGGACGACGAGCGCGACAGACGACGACGATGAAGACGACAAGGAGAACGACGGCGACGACGAGCGCGGTCGCTCACGGTGGTACCCTGTCAGTCGACTTCAAGTCTGGTTCTGAATGGCTCTGCTCGGCAAAAGCCGTATCCGCTTTTGCCTTGACTCAGTTTGTTTCATGAACTCCATAGTACTACAAGTTGTCTAGACAAGTTTCTTCCTTCCTCCTTCCCCGGCTGGCTTTCCGGTTCTCATTTCTTGACCACCATCATGCAGTCCCAGCTCATCACAACCGACAGAGGAAGGCTGCGCATGGAAAAGCTCAGACAGCTCGAGCTCGAGCAGCTCCAGTGGGAGCAAGAAGCGCTCGTCATGCCAGAGGTACGTCCACCAACAACTACCCGGCTAATTGGATTCACCCGGTTTCCAACAGGACCTCGACCGCGCGCTCCTTCTCTCCTTCGAGTCCGTCAAAACCGAATTCAGCGACCTCGACGGACTCTCCTGGTCACGCTACCCAGTCCCCCTCGTGACCAACCCTTGGGTATGTCCATCCATCACACGCCACTCCCGGCGCCACTCACAGTCCACACCACAGGCCCTCGAAGAGCCGACACCGAAACTCACCAGCACAGAAATAGAGACACCACCTGACTCGTACGACGCACGCACCCCCGTCCATTCCCCGACGTTCTCTACCTTCCCTCACCACCATTCTCCGCGACGTCCATCAAAGCCCCCTTTGTCTCCCCGTAGCGTAGAGGACACCATTCGTGTATCCCGTCTCGCCCAATCTTCCCGAAGCCCTCTGCAGCCCGCAAACCAGTTCTTCCCACCCCAATGCCACAAGGATCATTCACTGGCCCACGCAACCTGCGCCCTCTCTCGTTCGCACGCTCCCGCAAACATGGTCTTGACATGCCACACTCTGCGCCACTCGACCTATGGGCGCTGAATCTTCTATGCTTTCACCGCTAAGTCGGCGATGGCAAGATAGAATAATACGACGACAAGACAACTAATTAAACTCTCTTTATTCAATCGATCGCTCATGAATCGCTCGCAATGGAACAAGTTTCAAGACGTACAGATTACATCCCGCTCCCCTTATTGCTTCTTTGATGGGATCTAGTGATCTTGGATGACTTTTTGTGTATTTCTACTTGGACCGTGTTGTTGTATCTGTACTTGAAGGAAGCAAAATAACAAGCTACATATAGTTTATCGAAATCGGGACCAACACTGGCAAACAAGCTGACCCCTTGTATAACGTACAACGTCCGTACATAGCAACAACTCGAGGCTTTCCCTCCAACACGAAACATCAACATTCCGCGACGACGACGACGGCGGCGACGGCGAAGAGCCTTGTTCGTTCACATCGACCGGCGCGACGAGCTCATCGTCGCTCTTCATGGCTGCCCAGCTGTTAGGTGTGTTCCCATCTGCTCGCGTGTATAGACCCAATCTAACGAATTCGCTCTCCCTGCCTCCCTCGACGTGTTCGACGCCCTCAAAGGACCCGCAGCCCCCTCAGAGAATTGGGACGACGACTTCGAGTTCGGCCACAGCAACTCCAACAGTCCAAAACCAAAATTTACCTCCGGGAAGTTCGGACCCACGATCAGCGTTCCCCTCGAACCTCGTCTATCCGTCGCTTCTTCCCATTTCTCAGAGGACTGGGACGCAGACGATGGCAGCAGGCGGCCTTCTCCCAAGGCGATGGCGACAAGTCGCCGAACAACAGGTATCAGCAGCAGGCTCGATAACTGGGCCGAGCCTGGTCCGTCGACGCCAACCAAACACGGGAGTTCGCGGGTTCAGGCAGAGAACTGGGACGATGATTTCGAGGACAAGGCCGACTCTCCCCCTGCTCGACGTCATCATGCTTACCGCGCCTCTCATCACACGCTTCAGAACCACCATAGCCACCAGCTTCGAACCCGCCATTCATATCACACCCCGCCACGTCCAAGACCTCGTGGCGAACCGGAAAACTGGGACGACGACTTTGACGACCCAATGGACCCGTCAAGCTCTACATCCCCCACCAAAACTGACAATGACAACACCCCTATCATGAAGCGCACGCGACGGGAGGCATATGTCGATTCTTCGGACGAGGAGGACGACGTCGATTTGGGCTTCTCAGAGGACAAGGAAGAGGATAAGACTGTCACTGCACGTTCGCGAACGGCACCCATGCCCCGTGGTAGCGCTTCAAGTTCCCATTTACATACGAGCTCCCTCCAGTCTCCACCCCCTGTACCTGCTCTTCCTCTTGCCTTTTCCCCTTCCCCTATCGAACCTTTTCCCCGTTCCCCTACCGTTTCTGTGTTTTCAATACCAACGACGTCGGGTCGCAATTCGATCGGACACTTCAATTCCACCTCGCACCTCGTCCTTTCAGGCGCCTCTTCGCTCGCTATGATCCCTCCCTCTCCGCCACCGCGTGAACGGCGGCGTCTCCGCAAGAAATCGCGTCCCCCGAATATGGACAATAATGTCTTTGAACTCGTCGAAGAACAGCATGATTCGTCGTCTCCGCCCCTACCACCTTCAACGCCTGAAAGGGCGTCTTCTCCACCTCCGGTGCCGATGATGCCCTCTTCCTCGATAGAGGCTACCCCTGGAAGCGGAGGATCCAAAACACCGCTCTTGTCGCGCATCGGTTCCGTCAAGAAATGGGGCGTGAGGAGGAAAAGAACCAGCACCGGGCCTGCAGAGGTGACGATGCAAGAGTTTGGCGCGTCGAGCGGAGGCCTCGTAGAAGAAGATGGCACACCCCGGCCTCCGAGCTCTCTCGAACAAGTACAGACGCCTTCCAACCGGAATCGTAACTCCAACAACGCCGGTGGAACGCGCTCTGGCTGGTTTTTTCGTTCTGGCGGCGCCCATTATGGGACCGGGTCTCCGCCGCCGGGGCACGCTGAACTCAAACATGAGAAAAGCCTAGATCAAGTATGGTTGAGACCTGGGGTGGGGGGTGCGAGCGGGGGAATCGGACAGATGCCTACGACACCAAGCAAGAAATTGTCGAAGCGGAAAGCGAGTGGTGTGCCACTCGAGTTCACGAGTAGTGGGGAGCACACGGGCGACGGCTCATCTTCCACCTCAGGCAGGAT
The DNA here is from genome assembly GCA_038088675.1 of Xanthoconium separans. Taxonomy (NCBI): domain Eukaryota; kingdom Fungi; phylum Basidiomycota; class Agaricomycetes; order Boletales; family Boletaceae; genus Xanthoconium; species Xanthoconium separans. The sequence goes on from JBBPJL010001334.1 coordinate 7,433, forward strand.
GGGGCTTGGGAAGCCCTCGCTTGGGCCCAACAGGCGGCCAACGTCGATGCAGGTGCCCAGCGGAGCTGCTCTCTCGATTGGAGGCAACAAATTTGCGTCAGTCGGAACAAGGCACGCGTCGTATGGGTCTTCCGTCGGTCGAGCGTCGTCTTCAAGAGTCTTTTCAACGCCTACTCCTACAGAGAGCGCGGAAGATCTTCCACCAATGCCTGCTCTTCCCCCGGAAGGTTCCAGGAGTTTCATGGGCGGCATGCGCAAAATTAGCCTAGTGGGCGGGAAAAAACACAAAAAAAAGAAGTCTTCCATCGACATTACTCAGATTCCTCCCATCGCTGCTACTTTGCTTCAGGGCGAAGATCAAGAGCACGATGCAGACGGGGATGCAAAGATGCAGTCGCGATCACAAGCTCGTACACCTGACTTATTACCACCGATCGAGCTGCATCCTCCATCGCCACCACGGCCGATTAACGGCGTGTCAACGGCACATTCAATCCCACTATGCATGGATGATGGGATGGAGTCCATGATGCCCTCTTCGAGCGCGCCTGCCTCCACTACCATCGCTCCACTAATTTCCTCGACTTCTCCAGTGACGTCGAGTAAGGCAACGCCGAAAACGCCAGGATCGCCACAGTCGGCATCTCTGGGTCGTACCGCACAAGTTCCTACTTCACCAACTTTGAGCGTATCCGTGCCGAGAAGAAATTCATTGGGTGATCTGAAGATTCCTGCGAGAATCAGTCAGGCGCAGATCGGACTCAAGAGGGACTTGGGGCTAGTTCGAGAGTTTGCGACAAGTGTTGATCGTGAGTGCTTCTTCGTTTTTCCCCCCAAATGAAGAGGCTGATGTTCGCGCATCTATCTCACAGGGCTGAAAGAGCTACAATTAGTGTACCTTCAACTGCTTGCCGAAGTACAAACCTTGCTCGAGAGTGCACCACCGTCTCGTGCGACGTCGCCCATCATGTTTAGTCTTGTCCGACCGCGTTCTCGGCTACGCTCTCATACTTCCCCACCGGCCACCACTTCTTCAAGTATCCCAAACACATTTGCGGAGTACAAACAAGTTGCAGCCACTCTGCATACCATCACCGTCAAGTATAAAATATCATGGGAATGTGCAGAATTGTTGATCGAACTCGGTGGAGGAGCGCCTCCTCCGTCTTCTCCCCCAGCTTCCGGAACACCATCGAATCTCCTAGCGACGACTCCGGCAATACAAGCCGAACTCGAACGTCGGAAGAACCGCGAGAGGGCGGTGACGCTATCGGGTGAGGAGTCGAAACAAACTCCATTGCCGCTCGTGACCCCCTCCACGTCGTCAACAACGCCTGGTCCTCCTTCCAGCGCATCGTGGCGTGCATCAACTGGGCGACATGATCTCAGTCAACGACAACTCGTTCTTCTCCGAGATATGCTCAACAGCGGCGAACTCCCCCCTGATGACGTCCCCTTGCCCGACGAGATGGTTAACAGGAACTGGCGGTGGGGCGATGCGATGAACAGCACGGTCACGCTTCCCTCGGAAGAGTCTGGATTTCGAGGCGCGGATCAAGAGGAAACCATGAAGAAGAAGCGGCGTGGGGGAAGGATGGGCCTGACTGGTCTGCGGGATATGCTGAGAATGCTGAAGCGAAGTCATACGGAGCAGACCATGCGACCCCCCGTCCCTGCTGTCGCCTCGACTGTGTCGCTGAGCACCGATTCCTCACATCATTCACATCATTACCCTCATGGACAGGTAGAGGCGAGCGATGTACACAGAGTACCGAAGGCGAGCACCGGACCCGAACTGGTACGGGCTACGAAGGACACACCGGTCAATTCACCCTATAGCGGACCTCCTTTAAATCACAAATCATCTCCTCGACGACCCTCGCTTGCGTCTATTTTTAGGCTTGGGCAGAAGATTAAGGCTACGGCGTCGTCCTCCACGGGCGAATCGTCGCAAGACAGCCGGAGCGACATACGCAGTGCGAGCAGGGGGAGCAACATGACGGTTGACGAAGACGACTGGGACCGGATAGAGACGGCGATCGACTTGGACGGTGCAGCGCGGTCGTTGGGCATCGAGGGCACCACGACCATCAAAGGACGCAAAAACAAGATGTCACCGTTCCTCTCCGAGCATTCCCATTCCCTTGGGCATCCTGCGGGACCGACGCTAAGACCCGTGACGCCGCGCCGTGGCCAAGACACGACCCTGCGGATGGAAGTGGAGGCGTCTCCGCGATCGATTCGGCCGATGCGGTCGACGCGGCTGTCCAACGTGGAAGAGGTGGAGGACGGGGAACGAGAGGTGCCGCCAGAGAGCAAGGCTACGAACCGGGTGTCGCTGCTTCGGGTGAGCCCGCATCTCGCGCCTCCAACGGGGCCCACTGGTATGCCGGGTAGCAGTCGAACGGGTTCGGTACGGAGTGCGCCGCCGCAGCCCGTCGACGATCCACACGGGCTTCCCGAAATCAAGTTGTCGATGACGCCCGAGAACATCAAGCCGTTGTTGGAGAATGCCAAGGAGGTGCATGTGCGGTGTCACGAGTGCATTCGGGAGTTGAGGGCCTTGTTGAACGTGATGTCGCCTGTCACCTCGCCTGCATCCGCCGGTTGAGCGCTGCCGTGTGT
>JBBPJL010001335.1:0-10056 GCA_038088675.1 Xanthoconium separans
ATGCACTCACGCTTCTGGACGGGCGATTCCACTACTTTTCACTACGCTCAGTGCAGTTGGTGCGGCATCCGACCTCTTGCTTCTCCCGGTATACATTGTGGAACCCGAATCGTGGTTCGGTGCTTGCTGTGCAAATGTCACCACCAACTTACGACCGCGCAGGAGCTTCCCGTTGGTAGTTTGTAGTGCCCTTGCTGCATCCTATATGCCCAGCAAGTCCAGTCAGTCTACGTCCCCAGGGATAAAGCCTTCGGCCATGCAACCCCAGCCAGTACCGCCGTTCAGCGCACGTTCGTGATAACGAAGGACACAAACGTCAAACACACGGTGGCATAACCGAAGGCATGCAGATACTTACCGCTTCGTTCATGAACTCGACAAACGCATACCCGCGCGGCTTCCCCTTGTTGACACCGGACTTGTGAAACAAGAAATCGAGCTTTGCGATTTTTCCAAACTTTGTAAAGACCTGAAGCAAAGCATATCTTGGATCATTGAGAACGTGGGTCGATTGACGATTGACGTCTTTTGGCTCACTCATCGACGGTTGGACTGAGATTACCCACGTAGAGCCGCTCTCTCAACAGCTGGGGGACACGAGATGACGAAGGTGCAGGATCACTTGCGGAATCCTTCACTTCTGGCTCTGGTATCCATAGGTGTGTACTATTATCTTGCGTACCGCTGTCCGGTGCAATCGAATGGGTGTCCATGAGTGAGAGCGAAAGCGACGCTCAATGCTTACGTCATGCGCTCAAGTAAGTAAAGATTGGACACCAACTCCAAGTTCGACAATATACTATGGAAACATATATAACAGATAAAAATGTTACTCGTATCTACGCGTCGCCTTCCTCGGGTTATTTCTCAATGGCATCTTCCTCTGTCGAGGCTGTCCTGGGATCCTCCCGGGCCATCGCAACAGAGACTCCTGGCCCTCGGGCATGATAATCGGTTTTCCGGGGTGCAGAGTTTTAATGTGCCGACCGAGGGCATCCTTCCGTCCCAGCGAGCTGTCGCAATAGGGACAAGGCCACATTTTACGGGTTTCAGGATGACTAGCCGAGTTTTCTATATGGCGAACAAAGTCCGACGCACGTGTAAATCTTTGTCCACAGATGTCGCAAGTCGTATTGGTGGCGTCAGAATTCTCCGGAACTTCGCCTGGGGCACAGTTTGGGATGGATGTCATGGGCCTGGTGGATTGCGAAGAAGAAACAGCTCTCGGACGCTTGGCCTCTGGCATCCACTCTTCTTCGTCAACATTCTTGGCTTTCAGACGTTTGGAAGAGCGAGCATCTTCGTTGAGAGTGTCCGCGTTGCGCTTCGCTCGCAGCTTGACTCGAGTCACAGTGGTAGGTGTGGATGGAGCGGCCGGAACGGGATCGGTCACTTCGACGTTCCCATGGCCAAGGTTGTTGGAGAGCGATATGGAGGGAGGGAGGGGTGACAATGGAGAGCTGTCGATGAGGGGCGATGGAGTCGGGGAGATACTGGGTGACTGTACAAAGAAGCTCAAAGGGGTGAGCGGGGACAACGACGGGGACAAACAACATCCGTGTAGCGGGTGTAGCGGTGCTCCTATTACTGGCGAAGATTCAGATACACTTTTGGGTGTGGAAGCAGAAGGTGGAGGTGGTATCATAATATCAGTGAAAGGTGCGTGGTGTGTGGAGATGAAGGAGGTATCAGAGATGAATTGTGGGGTACACACAATGTCTTCGGGCATCCCCTGTACTTGTGAGGGGATGTCCTCGAGATTGTGCCCTGATTGGTCCACGAAACAAATTTTTCCTATCTCCCCATTGTCCCAATGCAACAGGGCATGCGGAGGCGTGATATTGAGGCCATTGGAATTTGATGGATCAGTTTCAGGTGTCCTTGGCCAGCAGCTCGAGGCAACGCTCGTGGGAGACCAATCTGGGGATAGCCCCGGAGGGAACAAGGTCGCATATGGCGGTGAAGTGTACTATCATACATTGTTAACGCCTACATTGACCACGAAAGAAACGATACTCGCGTCAGGCGTTGGAAAAAACGCGTTTTCTCCGACATTCGGGGACAAGAATATTGAATCGAAAGGGGCAAAACTTTGACTGACATTTTGATACGAGTCTGGGCCAAGTAGAAGGCCACTTCCGTGACCGATGTGAAGATCGTTCTCCACTGCGAGACTGGAGCTGAATCTGATTTGAGGTCGTGACCAGGCTAACGTGGATCAGTGACTTACAAATCCTTTAAACTGCCCACCTCGTCATCTACGGGTGGCAAAGCTGGTCTGTTATCATCCGGAACGTCGATCCACTGGAAAAATGGGTCTGCAATCATGAATAAAGGGAAGGGGGACAATGATGCGCGGTTTTGGACACGGGCGAGCTGAGGAGGGAATAATTCGGTGGACGCGCGATGTCAGTTCTTATCATGGACGCGAACAAGTTGATTGAGCTTATTTTTGATTGAGGGTCCACCCTATGACAACGTGTTGTACACGCGTTGGCAAGGCTGTTGCCGTGCTGCATGTGCATTTGGTTCGAGTTGTTCCGGTTTACTACCTTCTTTTGGCGCCGCGTCGAGAAGTTCCTTAGAGAAAAGCGCCGAAAGATGGTATTACCGACAATCTAGCCGCTGACAGCGGACTTGGACGTGGTCATGCATCCAGGGTTCTAGCATGTGTGGATAAACTCCGTATGCTGTGAATCAGCTTGACAGAGAGACCAATCCAGACAGTATGAAATCGCTCACCTGTGGTTTGCCAAGAGTACTAGTGCAAAGTACGGCCGAAATTTATTGCTGTACGTACCGCCGGGACGACGAATGTTCTGGGAAGTACGTAGAGGCCGATGGTATGACAGTATTTGATGATTCTGATCAAGCTCATCAGCTTCGATTCAGGATGGTCTCCATGGCATGAGATGCCTGTCAACGGTACTATTGTCCCCACCGTTCATCCGGATTGTGGGCGCTAGAATCTGAGAACACGAACATATACAAACCATCACGCAAAGGCGCAGTTTCCCATCTCGTTTGGGTGCAGAGACAACAGCCCCGTTTCGTTTACGCCCACGACAGTCCGGACTCCGATGTCATTGCTGTGTAAATTTAACAATTCTTACCTGTGGACCGCGAAGAACACGGACACAGACAGCTTTTGACTTGTCTTCTTGAGTCCCCGCCTTTACGACCGATCCGACCGGTCGGAATGACTACTGGAAGATGGACACTGCGGCGAATTCAGTCTTACTGTAAGTATCTTTATGTAAATGAGTCAAGTTAAGTCCCTCTAGTCAGTAGATGGTGAACCTGCCCGCGAACGTTTCGTGTCCTGCATACTGACTGTCCCTCGCGACCGAGTGCTCAGCGCTCAGCGACGCCGTGTACCTGCTACGTACTAGCATGACGACTCGGCAACATGTTGACTGCCAAATCGGGACAGATTGGGAAAGGCAGTTGGTTGAACAACTCCTTCGACGAATCGTCTACTTTACACATCAACTTGGCCTTGGCCGAATCTCTACCGATACAACTCGTCGGCACCCGCGTCAGTGTAAGATACATAAACGCGCGACAGCGACGCCGGATCTACATTTCCAACGCCGATACCCCATACCCCAGCTGTTGGTCACCGACGTTGCACGGTTTTACTCTGGCTCGTGAGCTCAATCACGCGTTTCTCGGCCATTGGCAGCGATATCAAACATGAATGGGTTTCAAAACTCTCTCAGCGTAGAGGCTGCTCGTGCCGCTGCCCTCCAAGCCGAGTTCAACGAGAAGAAATGGGTCTGGGTGCCGGACGAGAAGGAAGGGTATCTTGCTGGCTGGGTACATCAAGAAGACCAAGAGACCGCTCAAATCGTCATGTCCTTGGGCGGAGAGGTACCCGTCACCACCGCTGCTTAGCCACTTCTAAATGCTCCGTTCAGATACGCCAAGTTCCCCTCTATGCCTTATCCAAGATGAATCCTCCAAAGTTTGACCGCGTGGATGACATTGCAGACCTCACGTTTTTGAATGAAGCCAGTGTTGTCCACAATCTCCGTCTAAGGTATGGATCTGGGGCAATCTATGTGAGTCTGCTTCCCATTGTCAACTACTGCACCCCCGGAGACATACAGCACCACTCTTGCTGACCATTGGCGCGTTCTGTTTACCATCCGTACACTCATACTCGTTCCACAGACGTATTCTGGGTTATTCTTAGTCGCCATAAATCCTTACCAGAATTTGCCACTCTACACCGATACCATTATCCAACAATACCGCAACAAACGACGGGATGAAAATCCGCCGCATATATTTGCGGTCACGGAACGCGCCTGGATAAATATGCAAGACGAACGGGAAAATCAGAGTATACTCATTACGTTTGTTGAATTTCCCTCTTAATCGTGACCTCTAATTGATGGGTTATACGTGCAGTGGTGAATCGGGTGCTGGAAAGACGGAAAGCACGAAGAAAGTCATTCAATACCTTTCGGCGATAGCAACAGATGCACACCTTCCCAGTTCGTCTCACTCCCACTCACCGTCAATGTCTTCTTCATACGCGGCCATACCATCAATCGGGCTGCCTAGAAGCAGAAACAAGAGTATATCAGTAAATGGCTCGGGAAATACCATGACTGCCAAAGAAAGACTTGGTCTATTAGAACGACAAATCATTCAGGCTAACCCTATTCTCGAGGCCTTCGGGAACGCACAAACCCAACGAAATAACAATTCGAGTCGATTTGGCAAATTCATCCGGATCAGTTTCGCCCCCGACGGTAGTATCTCTGGAGCCAACATTGATTGGTACTTGTTAGAGAAAAGTCGAGTCGTTGTCCGGAGCCCCGCGGAACGGAATTTCCATGTGTTCTACCAGCTCATGTCTACCGTTGGCTCTCTAAGAAGTAAGCGGGTTCAGTGCGCTTTTATATTCCATGGTGTTTACTGGTTTGCAGATTCGCTACTGTTAGATGGCAACATTGAGGATTATGAATTCTTGAACCGGAGCAGGAGGGAGATTGACGGTGTCAATGATCGGGATGACTGGGACACTCTCGTTGTAAGCCTGACCTTTTACTGTGGGGAAAGGTTCGGCTTGTTAATGTGTCTGCAAGAATGCCTTTGAAGTTGTTGGCTTCTCTCAAGCAGAACAGTACGATCTATTTCGTATTGTAGCAGCGGTTCTCCACATTGGTAACATGGTCATCACTTCCACGCGTTCCGGAGACGCAGTCATGGTGGACTCTTCTCATGCAGAGCGCGCTTGCCATTTGTTGGGAATCCCTCTTGCGGAGTTCACCAAGGCAGTCTTGCGTCCGACTGTGCTTGCGGGACGCGAATGGGTAACAAATGCTCGGACTGGTCAGCAAGCTTTGGATGAACTCGCCTCTCTCTCCAAGACATTGTACGAAAAGTCGTTCGGTGCACTGGTTGACCGTATTAATCGCGCCCTTGATCGGCCGACACCAAAGTCGACATTCATTGGTGTCTTGGATATCGCAGGATTCGAAATCTTCGAGGTCAACACGTATGAGCAACTCCTCATCAATTTCACCAACGAGAAACTCCAGCAATTCTTCAATCATCACATGTTCGTCCTTGAACAGGAAGAATATTCTCGAGAAGGTATCGAATGGGACTACGTGAACTTCAAGCTTGACTTGCAGCCGACTATTGACCTTATCGAAGGAGGTGGGAATACCATTGGTATCCTCAGCTGTTTGGACGAGGAGTGTATTATGCCCAAAGCGACGGATCTCACTTTTACGGAGAAAGTGCATTCTTTATGGAGTGGAGATCTAGCTTCCGGAGAACAGCCGCATCCTGGTCGTACAAAGTATAGTCTCCCAAAGTTTGAACAAGGTTTCATCATCACCCACTACGCCGGGAAAGTCGAGTACCGCACCGATGGCTGGCTGGAGAAGAACAAGGACCCATTGAACGACAACCTCACTCGAGTTTTTGCCGCATCCACCCAACCCTATGTTGCAGCTCTTTTCCAAGATTATGTAGGCCCACTCTCTGATCTGCCCTCATCCAGCGTCGTATTCTCCTTGGGTAAAAAGCGCGCTGTCAGGAAAGGTACTTTCCGTACCGTAGGTCAACGGCACAAAGAACAGCTAGCTCTGCTTATGGCGCAACTGCATGCCACCCAGCCACATTTCGTTCGGTGTATAGTCCCTAATGTCAACAAGAAGCCTGGAAGGGTGGACGTGCCGCTCGTCCTCGACCAGCTGCGCTGCAATGGTGTACTGGAAGGCATCCGAATTGCTAGGCTCGGTTATCCCAATCGACTTCCGTTTGTCGAGTTCCGGCAGCGCTATGAGATCATGACTCCTGGAATCATCCCGCGCGGCTACATGGATGGTCGGAAAGCATGTCTGCGCATGGTGGAAGCTCTAGAGCTTGACAAGGAGCTCTATCGTGTCGGCACGTCCAAGATTTTCTTCAAAGCGGGGGTGCTCGCAGAACTTGAAGAACGTCGAGACACATTGTTATACGACGTCTTCTCGAGACTGCAGGCGGTAGCACGAAGATTCTCTGCGCGAAGACAGATAAAGAAGATCCTCAACCGTGCCATTGCTATTCGGACCATTCAGCACAATGCACGGTTGTATTGTGAGCTTCGGGACTGGCCATGGTGGCAACTCTACACGAAGGTTTGCAGATCCTTTCTTCACATTTCCCCCCTGACGCAGAGATATCTGCAGGTCCGACCGTTGCTTGCCGCTACGCGCAACGACGAAGAACTCCGACGGAAAGAGGTGGAATTGCAACTCATCAAGGAACGGGCGGAGAGAGATCAGCGCGAGAAAGAGAATCTGGAAAACATGAAGATGTCACTCGAAGCAGAGAAACAGAAGATCGTCAAAGATCTCGAAGCAGAGCGAGCCCTTACCCTTGATAAAGACTCTCTACTCCAACGAAGTAAGCAACGGGAAATCGAGCTGGAAGAAGAGGTTGTTGCTCTCCAAGCGGACCTCGATGTGTTGGACTCGCAACTAGACCGGACGCTACTCCGACAGAAGGAAGCTGACGAAAAGCACGAGAATCTTCGACAGGCATTCGATCAAGCTGCTGAACACCTGGTGCGGCTCGAGAGCGAACAGAACGAGTGGAAGAAAAAGGAAGCAGAACTTACCGACTTGCTTTCTACAATGGAAACGAGTATGGCGCAACTCCAACATGAACGAGACGAGCTACAGAAATTGAATGAGGACTTCACGACCCTGGTATCCCAGCGGGATGAAGACTTTACCCGCATCAAAGAACGCTCGGAGGCATCCCTCAATGATCTCCAGTTGAAATTGGCTTCAGAGTTGCGAACCACGTGAGTATCAAGAGATGCATCCTTCATAAAATGGGCTCAATTGTTCCCCAGGGAACTTCTCAACGCAAAGGTCGACCATCTCGAAAAGGCTTCGCAACAAGCCAGGGATCAAGTAGCTGAGTTGACCCGCACTGCCAACGATTATTCGGCGATGCTCCAGAAAAAGGAAGATGACATCATTCGTCTCGCATCCGAAGTTGCTACGGCGAAGCGAGAGCGTTCGCAACTGCAAAAAGACATCGTCGAGTTCCGTGCTTTGGCCGAAAAGCAAAAGACAGAGTTGGATGCCTACAGGATAGACACGGATCGTACCTTGGCTTCCAAGACCAAACTGCAGGAAGAGCTCGACGAGCTTCGCACACTGATGGAAACGAAGACCACTGAAGAGACGCGGAGACGTGAAGTCGAGAAAAGCAAAGACGAGGAACTCGCTGACCTGCGACGCCAAGTTGCAGATCTTCAAGGTCAGCTGAACGCGTTCCGCAAGACTGCCCTCGACAATGAAAGCAAACTCAAACTCGAGGTCGAACGGGTTGGCCGTCAATATACTCAGCTTGAGAGTTCTCACAAGTCGCTGCTTGAACGTGAAAGGGCCGCTAGCGAGCAATCCTCCAAGGCTGCGGCTGCGATGGGAGCTATGGAGAAGTCGAAGAGGACGATGGAGTCGGAACTCCAGGCACTCCGCGCGAAGCAGATCGACTCAGACTCGCAATTGGAGGATGCTGTGAAGACCAAAGAGGTGGAGTATTCCAATCGATTAAACATGTCCGCGTGTCTGACTTCTCCTTCAGTCGTTGGAGCGACAGCTGGCCTCAACCCAAAGCAAGTACCACGAGCTTGAGGATACTGTTCTGCAGTTGGAGAGAGGAACTCACACCCTTGAACGTCAATCGGAGCAAGCTCGTAAGCAGTTGGAAACCGAATCGGCGAAGTACAAGCAACTCCACCAGGCTGCGACTAACCAAAAGAGGGAGCTCGCTTTTGGCCAGGATCGTCTCTCCAAAATGGACGCAGCTCTCAACAAGGCACTCGCCGACCTAAAGAGCAAGGAATGGGAGATCAAGCAACTGGAGTCCCGGCAAGACAAGACGATCGTCGAGCATGTCTACGTACTCGAGAAGGCGAAAAAAGTAACCGACCAGCAGCTCAAAGACGCCCAAGAGGAACTGCAGAGGAACGCGGTATACATTCGATCTTTGGAGAAGGCAAAGTTGGCGTTGACTCGTGAGGCCGAAGACTTCGTGCGCGAGAACAAGATGGAACAGGTCAAACTCCGTGCCATCGAAAAGACGGCTCGTGCCAATGAGGAAAGGGCGCTGAAGGCTCTCGCGGCTCTGGATTCCGAGAGGAAGGCTCAAGAGGTAGCGGAATCCGGACATCGACGACTGCAAGCAGACCGTACGGTTGCTTTCCCTTGCTCTCAAGTTTATGCTAACCCTGAGCAGACGCACATAGAGAGCTTCTAGCTCAGTTCCAAGAACTTCAGATAACCTCGGCTGCCGCGATCGCGATGCAATCAGGTGGGTGGTGATGGGTTCTCCATTACATGCATTAGCCTTCGCTAACTTTGATGCCTAGAGCTACAAGATGCAATCGAATCGTACAAGCAAACGACGACAATAAATAATGCCAAGCTTCAAGACGCTGAAGTTGCCCAGGCCAGGGCAGAGCAAGCAGAGACATTTGGTGAGCAGACAAGGGTCCTTGTTTCCAGCGAGCTGACTCCAGCTAGCTCGCCGCGCCTTCACTGATTTGGAAAAGACATATCTTGACCTTGTCGATGAGAAAAAGGCGACCGAGGAGAGACTACACACTACGGAGCGTAAACTTAGGGAGTTAGAACAACAGATCGAGGAAGAGGACCGGGAATCTTCTGAACTCGGTATCCACAGACGCCGTCTGGCCCAACAACTTCAAGACGAACGTCTCCAGCACCAGAAGGACCTTGCCGAACGTGACTTTTCCAGCGATCAGACCCGGAAGAAGTATCAAGGTACTCACCCTTCTTGTAGTGATGCAAGAAAATACTGATCTACTCCTCTTCGTAGCTGAGCTTGCGCAACTCAGTGAAGGTATGGTTCTGTTGCCTTTTCTCGATCAACTACTGATCCTTTTCCAGAGCTTCAATCTCAACGTGATACCATGACCCGGCTGCGTGAGGACAACCGCAAGATTCAATCTGACTACGACGAACTGCAGCTACGCTTCGACGAGGAAATCTACAATGGTAGCGCATGGAAAAGAGAGAAAGAACGCATGGACACAAAGATCACAGACTTGACAAAGGCATACGAAACCTCCACTGCGGTGCAATCTGATCAGCAAGCACAGATCGTTTCACTTCACTCTCAAGTCCGCGAACTAAGGGGTGTTCTGAACGATGCAGAAGCAGACCGTGCAATGCTCCAAAAAGCGAGACGCTCGTTGCAGGCGGAGTTGGAGGGTATCAAACTCGACCATATCGATGCCACAAAGGTAACGTCAGATCGAGAGTTACAGAAACTCCAGCTCGAGAAACAGGATCTTGAGCGCTCGCTGGAAGAGCAAGAAGATCGTGTCTCGATGGCCTTTGGCCGCATGAAAGCCGCAGAAGCCCATGCTGCGGAAGGCCAATTAGAGCTCGATAACATTCGCATCGAGAATACGGAATTGGACAGAAGAAACGTATGTCGGCCATTATATACTCTACCGACGTTTTCCCGACTCTTGTCACAGGCCCAGTTGGAGAAGCAAGTCAAAGA
>JBBPJL010001336.1:0-10054 GCA_038088675.1 Xanthoconium separans
AGACCTACCGTTATAAGTGGCTTGTAAGACCCTAGAACAAAGCCTTTTGTATTTTTTTAATTGTATAAGTTTCTTTTTTTCTCAAGGCAATATAAAATCTGGTCAGAAAATCTGAACTCTCGTGATGTGTGTGTTACAGAACCCATTGTAGGACTAGGGCCTGTGGGAATGGGAATGGGTTGAAATGTCCTTGCTCTCATTGAGTCCAATTGATTCATTTCGACTCCAAGAGCTCAGTAGTTGGGGCCCCAACTGCTAATTCTTCAGCCCGATTGCTTCACTGCTCTCCCTCGCCTCCTCTTTTTGAGTGCCATGCTTGTTCCATGCCCTGGAATGCTGCTGCTTTTCGACCTGACAGCCCACTTTGTTGCCCATGCTGTGCCTTGTTGAGCGCTGCTGCTTGTTTGACATCTTTGCTGCTTCTTTCCAAGCTAAAGACCCCACCCCTCCTGCACCAGTTGTCGCAAAAAATTATTTACAATGGTAATGCCATACAAGGCATTGCAAGGTTAAAATATGTGGATAATGTTAGAATGTTATTAGAATCTCACCCGAAATTATGAGAATGGAATTAGAATTAAAGCATGCCTAATCAGATGGCAATTCCAATGCAATTCCAAACCTGCTAACCAAACCAGGATGGTCACCCCTATTCCAACACTTCCAAGGCATTTTGACACTTCCAAGACATTCCAAGCCACAATTAATTACCAAGACATTCTAATCACCCCCCCCCCCATTATCCCCATTGAATCCCCCTTCCTTTTGAGCACTCCCCCCTGCATTGCAACCATGAGATCTGAATTGACAGCAGTACTAACAATCAGACAATGTCGCAGTGATAATAACCAATTCAGTATACATACCTGGTAGCTGATTTTGTTCCGGGGAGGCACGAGATATGAACACAGATACAGTACCAGTAACCGGTGAACAATGGTCAGAAGGGGCTTCAATAATCTAGTCAGAATGCCTACCGGTCATTGACCTCTTCGGAGGAGTGGTGGGGAGGTATGAATGCGGATACGAATAGCCAGTGAACCCATGCTCCATTGTAACCATGAAATCTGAATTGAAAACGGTAGCAATGGTCAGAAGGGGCTTCGATAATCTATTCAGAATGCATACCAGTCATTGACCTCTTCTGAGGGAGGGGCAGGGAGGTATGAACGCGGATACGAATAGCCGGTGACCAGGGAAGCCTCGGCCACTGGAGGAGAGCGAAAATCATTTGTGTGAGAATTATACTCAATTAGAAGAAACGAGTTAACATTGACACTTATGAAGAAAGACTAGTCATTCCCTGGACCGACTGAGGCCTGTCGAGGTGTGATGGAATGAGTGAGGCCTTGAAAGGTGGTAGTGTGCAAAAGGAATGACCGAATTGATGAGACTTGATGTGGTGGATGCTCGCAGGAAGCGCAATGGACAAGGGTAGAGTGAGGCTACATTGTTGCTAATGGACGGTGTAAGAGTATTGAGGGAGGAGTGAGGGGAAGCGGGAAAAAGAGAAAATGGTAGGCAACAATATTTAAAGTGCTTAGTCATTGTTTGGCATTGCATTGCATTAAGTCTTAATTTGTAATTTGAAAGTCCCTATAATATTATTATGACACATGATGACACTTGCTCTAGATGAAACACAACTGGTTGACTAGAATTAGCTGACTACACTTGTTCTTTAATTTGTTGATTGTATGTATGAACGCAGATACTGATGGACGAGAAAGAAATGAAAGTGATGAAAGCAGGGGCTTTGAAAGAAAAAAAAGTTATAAAGATCAAGAGATGACACTCGTCACTATGAGAGAGCGTAGCTAGAAGTCCTCACCCACCCATGAAGAATGGAAACGTAGTCTGACTCACTCCCCGAGCTTTCGTCAGAACTCGAGTCCGAAGAATGATCACTATCATCAAGTCAGGGGATGGGAACAGCAGTCAAGAGAGCTGCGTTTCCTGGATTTTCATATGCTCTTCCAATTGCTGAATCTTCTCTGCCTCAACATTCTTGTCCATGCTTTTGCGTTTGAGGCCACCGGTACCAGTGCCCTTCCCTGTCGCACGATCACATTTCTGGGGAGGTTGCCGCAAAGGTTGCAGCACGAAGTTGTACAACGTAGTAAGGACATTTATGGGCAGCGATCTCAATTTTGATCTCTTCAGTGCTCTGAAAATATGGTCTGACAAGATGCACTCTTCATGGAACAATTTCACTTACATCACGAATTTCAGGGACGCCTTCGTGGATAATCTGAATAACCTTTTCCAACTTCTGCCATCAAGATTCACTATTGCCTCACTGAGGTCCTTCTTCTGATCAAATGACAATGTATCGTTGTCTGCAAGCTGCTTCTTTGGCTTCCATTTCACAGCACCATTCCCCAGTATTGGCGACCTTGGCGTTAAGAGAGGCAGCAGACTTGGAGGTTGAAGCAACCGCAGGTTTTGGCTTCTTCTTTTTCTTCTTTTTCTCCTTTCTAGGTTGGTTCTTCAGCGCGAGTAGATTACCTTGTATTGACTTAATCTGTGCCTCCATTGTCGCAATCCTACCTGTGTGTGGCCATACATCAGCACAAGCACAAATGTGACGTCTTGTGCACTGACAAACCCACATTTGCGTTCCTCCTCCTCCTCCTTGTCTTCCTCCTCCTCATATTCTTCCTTGCTGGCTTTCCATAGCAGGGGCAGATTCTTCCACTTGTCATCAAAAAGACGTTGTAACTTGATACCCACTTGATTTACAGGCATGCTAGCAGGGTTGAAAGTGAAGCAATTCCGAATCATCAGCTTGGAATCATCAAAAACCTTGGAGGCATTCAAGTACTTGTGATTCTCCAGTTTCTTCCATATGGTGGATAAATCCATTGGATTTTGATGATTTTGAAGTACATTGGGATCTTCAGCTTGACCAGATCTAAAATATTGTGTTAGTGGTAGGAAGAAGATCCAGGTAGTGAAACTCACCAATTGGCTCGTAAATGGATGCGCGATAGCCCAATGTTGTTTCCGATTCAACTCTGCCAGACGCTTGACACAGAACTTGAGCTACTCTGCCGTACCATCATCCTTGATCACCTTGGCCTTCTGTAGCTTCTTTGGTGTGTCAATGTATCACAGGTCCTTTGGAGGAGGAGGGTGGATCTCTCTTTGGACGTGCGGATGCTTGCTCAATATCGTTGCAACAGATCATGGGGATGGAGGTAGACGTGCATCAAGCAGGGGCAGGTGGCGCAGACATTTTCTTTATGGGTGCCAGAGGTGGAGGTGGAAGTGGAGTGGTGATCTTTATGGGAGGTTTGACCTAGGATAGGGTTAGCATGTGTTTCACAAAAATTATAGACACTCACATACCACTTGTGGTGGTGGTAAATTCTTGATTTACCTGTCGAAAACAGACTTGGCGTGCTTGCCTGCTTTAGATATGACATGATCTGACCCATTGAAGGTGAGACAGTTGGAAAATACCAGGCGAATGTCAGAAACAAAATCATCGGCACTGTTATAATGAGGGTTATTGGGATTTGGGTTGGGCTTTTGAGGGTTGGAAGACATGAGCTTGGCTCAATGGTCATGAGATCCATGGGACTCTTGATGATACTGGGGTAATGAGGGATGTTCAGGGTGACAGGATCAACGGGATGGAGGAATGGCACAGCATCTTTCATCTTTCTCAACGAACGGACAGTAGAGAGACCAAAGCGGTGTTGGGCTACACTCAATGTAGCTGCACCAACAGGGGTCAGTGGTGTGGGACAGGACTAGAGGCGGCTTCTTCATTCATCTGAGTCGAGGAGCCAGTGACGAGAGGGGGAGATGCAGTCTTGAAGGACAATATATCAGTATGCGAGCGCGAGAGATGACACAGACATGACTCACATTAGCAATAGAGGCCTGATCGGCATCGGAAAATTTGCGAGCCTGTTTTGCTGGCGGAGGCCGTGTATCGTCATCCACATCGACGTCTGGTTGATGAGGGGAAGGGAGGTGGTTTGGGGAATGGAGCACCATATCTCCATGGCCATTGATGCGTGTCTCCATGTTCACGTCACCATCTGCATTGGTGTTCAGATGGGAGATCTTGCCATGGGGAGTGGCATGTGGAGAGGGAGCGTTGGAGATGGACATTGATAGTTTAAGGATCCTCTGAAGTCTCTGCCATCTTGATGTCGTGTGTGATATCTGGCTGTACTGCGGGTGGGGGTGGGGTAGCAGTGGGTGATTGTACAGTTTATCAGATAAGAGGGACAGCAGAGGACGAGGAAGAGAAAGTACGAACCTGCCATGGTGGTTGAGAGTGGTTACAATGAGTGTTGCTTACATAAAATCCCGACAGTGTGATGAAATCAATCAGATACTACAGATACTATCCGAGATGATACATGAGTATGGAAGACAAGCCGTAAACTAGTTCTTGACCCTACTGGAGTGCCTTGTCATGGCAGAGATTGGTGCGGGCTCAGTGCCGGTGTCATCGGCGATGGCAGGAGCCAAAGCCTTGGCCTTCCCCTTGGTATGCTTCGGTTTTGCTCCTGCACTCCCCTTTGCCTTCGCTTGGGGCTGAACTGTCCCAGTATCAACTGCAACATCGGGATTGACACCGGCATCGATTGCACCCACACCATCTACTGTGAGGGATCCACCAATGCAACTGGTCCAGGAGAAACATCGACA
The DNA here is from genome assembly GCA_038088675.1 of Xanthoconium separans. Classification (NCBI taxonomy): domain Eukaryota; kingdom Fungi; phylum Basidiomycota; class Agaricomycetes; order Boletales; family Boletaceae; genus Xanthoconium; species Xanthoconium separans. The sequence continues at coordinate 4,672 of JBBPJL010001336.1, forward strand.
GTGACAGCATCGGGGGCTAAATCAACAGGGATGGCAGTTGGATTGAGTGGCCCAGGGGATGAGATAGACGGAACATGCACAACTTGAACTGTCGGAGCTGCTCCAGTGACAGCTGGATTGGGGGGAGCCGAAACGGAAATAGAAGGAGGGACTGGGGCCACCACTGGTTCAGGGGCCAGCTCTGATGAACCCAAACCTCCACCTGCAATCGCACGCTCAAACTGGACCTCCAAAGCAGCCTCATCATCAATATTGGCTGTCCACTTCACCGAGGCAGGAGCTGCGCTCAAGCTGTCTGGAAAGAGTGTGTCATTGAAGAATTTGAGGACACGAGAGCCGTGATGGCGTCTTTGAATTCCCCCACAACCCGTGTGTTGGCAAGGCAGTTATCACCAAAAATTGTGCATGCAACAGTATCGAGTGCACCATCCATGTCGGAACATGGGGGGAAATCATCCAGTTTGTGCTTGTGACTCCAGATGAGGTGATGCAGAGATAGTTCCTCGACTTCCAGTGCTTTTTGGACGTGGCAATACAATTCCGGGTTAAATTTGTAGGCTGTGTGCCATTTCAGTAGCACAGAATAACTGGCTGGGTGTTGTCCTCCTTTGATGACCTGTTGTTTGCTCTTGCCGCTGCGAGCGTTGTGTACTGCAGAGATCATAGAATTGATGGATTGGCGTTCACTGTCTGAGAGGACAGGATTTGGCTGCTCAAAGAGACTTTCCGTGAGGCGCCAGAAGTCTGCTTGAGACTCGTCTGCGAATATGTCATCGGGACGATCTAGGAGAGTGATAAGAATAAGAGTTTGCATCTTCATTGACATATTGTGAGGGAGATAGATTATGATGGTGGATTGGGCCAAGTACATGTATGTTAGTTGGAAACATACCTAATATCATTGCATCGGGGGTCCAGAACACGGAGCAGGGATACACCGCGTTGGGGATGATGTAGTTTGACTTGAAAGGCTACCAGGCGCCCAAGGCGTGCGCGTAAAGTATGTCCAGATACCCTTCTTGAGCCCCGAGTCAAGATTGGTGCATCGCAGGAATCCCAGCGACATAGAGTATTGATCTTGATATCAAATTGCTTGGTCTCCATGCTGATGAACATCGTGAGACCACATTCCGTGATGCTGTCGAGAACCAGAACGTTGAGTATTAACCAGCAAAGAAGATTGTGAAACGTACACAGAGGCAGGGAAGAGCACTGCATCGGAGAGTCGACACTGATGCCGGAAGTGAGGTGAGGCAATGGGACATGGGACTGCCGGAATCTAGACTCCGTCCAACCATGCGACTTGTTGTATGGACACTCGGGAGGCTTGTCCTTCACAAAGTTGGTCATTCAGTCGGGAGAAGTGCACAGTTTGTTGAAATCCACATTCTTGAAACCATTGCTGAGGAGATTGCCAATACAGCTGATAATGCTCGCGGGTGTTCTGGGTGGGGACATTGGGGTTTGGGTGGCGGATCAAGGTGGTGTGGGGCGATCCCCATGAATCGGACACCGTCAGGACCTTCATTGGAGATGATCTTGTTGATGGCAGTGCCAAAGAGGACGGGGCGACGAATGTTGGCCCAGTAGTAGTTGACGTTGAGGTCTCTTTCGAGCCATTTGCTGTCCGTAGTCGACATGACGCACACAATGGGGAGCTTGGTTCCCTGGCTGAGAGATGTTGCACGGACCCGTTCCTTGAACAGCTGTTCTTGCGGCTGCATAAGAGGAGCGTGAAAGGCGCACGTCATGTGAAGCTTGGCGTTGAAAACCCTGGCGTTGGGATCGTTGGCGAGTTCAATGAGCACGTCGATGAGTACCGGCCACGGTGAGGAGAGTTGATACCAGCGATCCACAAATCAGAAGTTGCCTTGGCTCGTGGGGGAACCTTGGAATCATTGTCTTGATATGAAGGGCGGGAGCAGACAATATTATTTGGTTTCATTGGGCTGATTTTCGTTTTCGTTGCTTGGTGCTTTCATTTTCGATCATTGCTTTTCGCTTTCGTTATGTTGTTTTTCATTTTCGTAGCTCAGTTCTTTTGTTTTCAGTCATTGCTTTCACTTTTGTATCCATTCCTTCACCTTCGTTTTCACACCCATTCCATGACTCACTTTTCGTTTTCGTTCCCTGCTTTTGTTTTCAGCAGTCACGTGTATTTGTCAGCATGGCACGCAGTGTTACTACTCGGAGCCAACCCTGTACCAACCATCCAAACTTGACAGCATGCATGAGAGCCTCCTTGGCAAATCGCCTACCACGGAGGACGACTGCGACAAGGCGATGTGCGACCAAGCTGGGGTTGGTAAAAGGGGCAAACAGGTATGCCTGGGCAGATCATCCAATGTACTTTTTTGTTCTATTGTTGTGTGACTTCTCAATGCTATGTTAGATCGCTTGTCGGAATGCATCTTGGGAAAATGTGATATTGCCTGCATGCCCTGCTGTCATTCCTTCACCACCGGCAGAGCTAGATATGAATGAACAACCTCCTCAAAACTGTGATGAAGCCTAAGGGGCGAGGACGTCCACACATGGGGGGCGTTTGCAGAGGTGGTTGAGTGGGCTGTGAGATTGGTGAGCACATGGAAGAAAAAGTAGTTGGCGAGTCTGATCGCCTGATTTGTACAGCACTTGCTTTTCACTGCGTGGTCCATTCCTGATGGACGATATGTTGTGCATGCACTCATATATGATCTATTCCTACAGTTACATGTCCTGTACAATTGCCAATGCTTCGATCCACAACAATCAACGAGACTGCATGTTGGCATGAGCACAATTGAAAATTGGCTGCATCCGGTGATGAAATTCTGTTTCTTGATGCTGCGTGGCAAAGGGACTGAGTGTATCAGGGACATTGACATGAGAGAGTTGCTCTGGCTGATTGAGAATAAATGGGTTAGTAGGAATGAGCTGATCATGGTCGCTGGCATCAGAATTATTTGCATCGTGGTGTGCACGGATACGCTGGGAGTCAAGATCTTGCCAATCAATCCCATACTCCTCAATGTTCTCAAGAACTTCCTCATCCAGAAAGATACTCTGTTGTCCCCACTCTATGGTCCCTTGAAGAAATAGTGCATGGGGAGACAAGTGACGTTCACCAGGTCGAGTGATAACGTGGTGGTTCCAAGCAGCTGACCACTGTTCGAGCTCCTCATTGATGATTGGGAGAAATAGCTCATGGAGAAGCCAAATATGAGCAGGATTGTTGATGTCAAGTCCATCGAATGTCTCGAGACTGTGAAAAAAGTCCTTCCATTTGAATCCAACCCCATTTGTGACGTCCACCCATAATCTCTTGATTCGAATGTTGTGTACACTTCTATGCATACATGTCAGTCGTCAATAGTCCTAATTATGTATTGGCATGGATATATACCTCCCCCAAATGTAAGAGCCACGCTCACTACCTCTCACCTCCTCCATACATGCAGCAACGAGGAGATTCTCGGTTCCATGATCTCCACGGACATGGCTTGGATAGCCATGTATCTCTGCAATGTCCTCGAAAAGTTCCAATACTGTTTGTGCACGGTTGTTGTTTGATGCGCGTATACCAAGTACATATCGCAAGTATCCGTCTATAAAACCATGGATCACAATGCGCCATATGATCAAGCCTGCAGCAATACATTCACTATCTGATGATGTCACTACTTTGTTAATACATATGGACTCACCATGTTGACCATCATGATGTACGAGTGCCATTGGTCCAGCAACGTTATAGACTCGCCGCTGAATTCGGCATGCTCCAAACGTGACTGATGAAGGCCCGATGACCCGAAGATACGATGCTTCAAGTCTGCTTTGGGGGACTCGATGTCCTAGCTGCAACAGTTATCCATCTATCATTCGGTGACCAAATGTAGGGAAACACTGGTAGACTCCAAGAATCAACTCGTCAAGCTGATTGTCAGATAAATCAGATAGGTCCAATGATGTGCCAGACCGATAGACATGATTCGTGGTACCATGTTCATCAGTCTTGTTGGTATACACGGGTGGACCTGGTACTGATAACCCAAAGTCAAGCAGGCGGTGACGAATAGTGCGAGGAAGACAGTTATAGAGCTGAGCAAGCTCTTGATGAGTGACACGACGGCCAGAGATGAGGTTTGCAAGGTCACTGGGATCAATGTCGACTCTGGGATGTCCAGCACAACCTGTTATTTCACGTGAACTGAGTGCAATTGGTGGAGCATCTGGAATATCTGATGATGTCACGATAGCATCATTCAATGCTTCAATCATTTCAGCCACGCTGGAGAGAATGATGTGTTGATTTCATCCGGGATACTTTGTACTGTAAGTGCTAAAAGTGATCTCGATAAAATGCCACGCAACATTGTGTTTTTCTCACCTGAGAGATTTGTTCCAGAAATTGAAGGCAAATTCGTTTTTCTTCATTCAATCGGGCTTGGTCCCCCAATTGTGTTTGGAGAGCTCTATGAACTCTATTCCCCAGCTCTGTAAAAGATTGATATACATTCTGTATTGGCAATGGGTCCTGCAGCTGGCTGCGCTCTACTTGCATGATATCGATAAGCCTGAGGTGTGAGAATTCAGCCTGAGACTGGTTCAGAGACTAGCAAGTCCGTCACTCTTGTGGCTTCCCTCATCTCCAAGTGCGACTTTTCTGCCACATATGCCCTCTGCAAGGAGATGCCTGCACACCACATCTCTATCCCGCCCAACATCCTCTATCTCTGCGCAGCCTTATGTAACAGCAGAGGATGCATCTGAGTAACCATTTGAAGACAGGCACAGTTCTGCCCTCAGACGAGCTCAATGGCATGTACAATGTTGCCATTAGGACCATCATACAGGCTGCATTGGGTCTTATCTCTGCAGCACATTCAACTTCAACTAGGGTATATCACAGGTACGGGTAACCCGCACGGGTTACATGATGGGTATCGCATGGGTATGGGTATGGGTATGGTCCTGCTGACCCACGCTCATACCCGTATCTGTGGCATGGGTTTGCATACCCGCCACTCCCTCCCTCCACACACAACAACAATGACACAACAACGACAGCGCCTTGCCTGCGCCTCGTCCTCACCCTCACATGTGATGATGATGACAATGACGGCGCGACGACAGCGCCTCGCCTATCCCTAGCCCTCACCCACTGGCACCCGGTGACCTGCACGAATATAAAATCGCGCGGGATCATGAACAAAACAAATATCCTGACGCAACAAGTAGTCAGAATATTAGTGCGCTGTACCCAAGGGTACCCTCGTATGAAAGCTACCTATCCTCAAATTTTCAAATTTTTCGGCCAAGCCCTTGTTGAGATATTCATTTATCTTTCCAACGCCTGTGCCAAAGTACTACTACATTAGCGTACACTAGTTTAATTGTACAC
>JBBPJL010001337.1:0-10049 GCA_038088675.1 Xanthoconium separans
GGCGTCGACGGGCGCGCTTTCTTGGGTGGGTCGGGTGGCTTAGGTATCGATGGGGGAGGCGGGGGGAGTGGCAGTGGCGGGGTTGACGGTCCGCGCGTCTGCAGACGCGTCATGTTCTCGCGGGTCATGAACGCGCTCCCAACGCGCTCCCCTTCCATCCCGTAGACGTGTGCCCAAAAGTGCGATGGCGTTGGCATAGTGCCAGGTTCGGGCGTCGGCGTCGTCGCGGCACTCGCGCTCTGGCCGTCTGCGGTGGCGGCGGGTCGTGATGGTGGTGACAGGGTATGGGGAAGCGGTTCGCCAACGTCCCGCACGAGCGTCACTCTGGTTTTGAACAGCGAGGCCGCGAGTCCTCCAAGCCTCATCGAGATGAATTCTTCGCCTCGGTTTCTGGAACAGTGCGAACAGTTGCACGTGTTCGTGCACACTGGGCACAAGAACCCTGCGCTGTCTTCATCAAATGTCACGTCAGGGTATCTAACACGGGATTACCAAAAAGAGAACGGCGAGATAAAAACGAACACTGACCGGTAAAGGATGCATCGATTGCAGAACCGTTTTCCGCAGAAGCGTCCTTGAAGTTCGTTGGAGCACAGCATTTTAGGGCGTTCTGTTGTACGACGGCATTGGTGGCAGAACGTCAGCGACGGAACAGGTTCTTGGCGCTCGACCACTGGTTCCTTTTCCTTTTCTCTGGCTCTAACACTGGGACGCTTGATCTTGAGCTTGATCCCCGACGCAGAAGGTTCAGGGGCGTAATCGGAATCAGAATCAGAGATATGTAACTTGCGCGATGGTGCTGAACGTCTCCTCGCTGGCGGAGAATTATTCTTGGGTTCTTCGATGGGATGCACGCCAGGGTCCGACGGCGCCCGAGAGTTTTCTGACTCGCGATATTTGATCTGCACGGACCGTTTCCCCGAAAGGTTCGGCAAGCTCGAGGAATCAATCGGTCGACGTATATAAATGACTGGCTCTGGTAGTTTGGACCGCCGCTTAGGTGTCGGATTTTCGGGGGCGCGTGGCGGCATTTGAGATTGCTCTGGACCAAGAAGAGAGGGGTCGATTGTACCGGGCGCAGCAGATTCGACGGGTTTGTCCACAGGCGAGTTGTGTTTGAGAAGCAAGCCTTCTCCCTGCTCGAACGACCAGGTGTCCGCAGGGGGATCCTCAAAGATATTGCTCGGCGAAGCAGGTGCATACGTGGATTCAAAGGGAGGTTCGGAGATTGGCCCAGAAATTGCGGACGGCTCCATGTCAGCCGGAGGAGGGCTTGGGGGTAACCCTAAAAAGCATTGGTGGTCACCTGTGTCTGCCAGTCTAGGATCGAGGGAAGGGAATGCCAATGCAAGAGAATGCATCTCCGAGCGGCCAGCAGACTGAAGCAGCTGAGGGCGGAAGGTATGCGTTGGAGCGAGCTGTTGACGGGGAGGGACGTGCTTGGTGGGAGAGTCGCCAAGCCCATTGAAGTATTGGTGCATATCGTCCTCCATACCGACGACGGTAGAGCCTTGAGCCAGTGTTGGATTAGAAGGAGCCGGGTCGAGCGCAGTAGTTGGACCAGGCAGGGGATCGCCCGGTAAGGATAAGAAGTCGGCATTGATATCAAGGGTGGCTTGACTCTCCGTCTGCTCACCCACTCGCTCGCCCTCGGGCGGATCCCCTGGCAGAGCCAATCTCCAGGGCCGGAGCTGTTCAGATGAGACATAACCTACAGTTCCTGGCATACAAGGCGAGGGAGCATTCGTCGGCCAAATGCAGGCATTTCCGAAAATTTTGAACATCCATTCGCGCTCATCTTCCTGGAGCTTTGACGCGTGCCCTCGCCAAGCATGAGCAAACTGGAGACGGGTATTGGTTGCGAGCTCCAGATTGGTGAGGGGAGGATAAGCCTCGTCATCATAGACAGGGATCAGGGAATGTTCATAAATTGCATCCAGAATCTCGCCAGGGATCAGGTCTACGCCATCGGCAGAAGGCCGCCTGTGCTTCTTGGGAGAAGAGACATCGATCTCGACCGCGCGTTCTTTACCGTTGCGTTTCTGCGAGGCACCATCTTCCTCGACGGAAGCTTCCGCGAGAGAGGGATCGTCGAGTTGATTGGTCACAGTGTTGCTTGGCAGGGACACAACCGGTTGGTCAAAGAGTGGCCCGTAATCGGCCCTGGTCAGTCCTTTGGGAAACGAGGGAACGCGAATGAAATCAATGAAGCATCGGGAACGTTTCTTAGTGTGGGGAGGTGGTGTGAAGAGGGATTCGTCTGCAGCTATAGGGGAACTGTGCGCAGAGGACGAGATATGACGACTTGGGCCAGGGTCCGCATGCTTGCCTTTGGAATTTGCACTAGTACTGTTGGAAAGCTGTGCAGGATGATCAACACGACGTCATGGCAGACATTGATCGGCCGGAAGCCGACTCACCAACAAATTCTTGACAGTGAGTTCATCTTCGGTATCTTCTAGAGTGAGATCTATCACTTCTGTGTCCACCGTCGATTTGGGTTGCGACGATGCACTGTGATCACGTGACATGGTTGGCCGTAGATTATGGATGCGGGAAGCAGTCAGACATGAGTTAGGGGGGACGTGGGGTGAAGTGATCAAAGAGAGAGAACGTAATGCTGGATTTGGAGCAGTGTTCTGGATAGATCGTGAAAAAGACGTAAAGGACATAGTGAAAGGGGAAGATTTACCGTGATGGAAGCCTCATGTGGATGACGAAAGGAAGTTGAAGTGGTATCGACACGGCTTGAAAGTCGAAGTCGTGCATTTGAAGACGAGTTTGTCAAAGAGTCACGCTGCCGCGCAGAAGTGAGCGACGGTGAGAGAAAAAGACAAAGGGAATGGCACCTCGTGATTGGAATGAAAAGTAGCCTTTTCAGCGCGTCTCGAGTCCGAAATTCTCGCTTGTGATTGTAAAATATCCAATGAATGAGTTTCAGGAGGAATATGGTACGGATCGCGAGCGAGGCTAGCCGACGAGCGACGCGATTTGGGGTTTTGTCGCTGACGACCGTCCCATTTGGCGCGTTCTGAGATTGTTCGCGCCGCCATAAATCGCTTGCGATGGTGCGAGACGGTGCAAAGACACGGGTCGTGCCAAGTCGTGCGATGAGGAGAAGGAGGTGCAGTCGTCGTCGTGGTGCGCGACGCTCATTGACCACATTCGGAACTTGCCGAACAACCGCCTCTCAAATTGCTCCCGCGCGGAGCAATTGCACGTGACTCTTTTCGTCCGTCGGATTCAGAATCTCGGCTTGAACTTCCCAGGTACTTCAGTAATGGGGCTCGCACCGTCAATGACTGAGGATCAATCAGGCCTGCCTACGTGTCCCCTTGCCCCGAGACGCTCGGCAAGTTTAGTTCTGGCAGAATCGACCGCGCGTCACAGGCTGACTCACAGTGTGCACTGATCCTCACAAGATGCTTATGACCCACGTCTTGACTGGTATCTAGCGTTCTGCCACATGCATGGCTGCCCGGTAGGACCCACAGTTGACATGCTCTCTTTCTACATAGTCTACATGTCTGCTTACATGATGAGTCACATCTAGGCCTGTTCCGTCGCGACAAATCTCACAGGGTTTAAAGCAGACTCGAAGCAGAGTTTCCTAACGTCCAGCATGTCTGCTCACAAGTGGGTGACGGATACACCATCGTCGTACGCCAGTTCTCGCACGAATGCGACCCAGTAGCCGTCTTCCGCCAGTACCTTGCATCTCGCGGCAATAGCAGACATTCCATGCGAGCGGGCAGTGCAACCACGCTCGCCCTGCAACGGGTGGCTCCCTACCTCATTCAAGCAGCGGGACGGTGGAGCTCGGACGAGTGGCACAAATACATCAACGCTATCCTTGGGCTTGTGCCACCACCCTCCCACATGCCTCCTCCAACTCGACGTGACACGCACAACGGAAGACCTCTCTTAACGCGGTGGCGTTGCTCGACGGAAATTGCATTGGCTCATTCATCATTACACCCAAGGTGGCACACGCCTGATGCACAATTTGAAAAAGTTTGATGAACACATTCTTCGTCGCCGCCTGGCTGGACTGCGCAGAGCTCGGATCAGGCAAGGGTAACCATCGATTCGGGCAGCGCTCCCATCGGTATGTCCAGGTATTTTAAATAGCCGTACTGTCATGACAAACTCAGGGGTTTAACCAAGGAGGCTCGTCGGTTGCGTCAGGTTAGCCACAGAGGAGCTTCAGGACGGTATGGACGTAATCCACGCTCGTCAGGATCGTCAGTTGTCCACTAGATATGAACGTTTTCTCAGTCATCGACAGCGGGAAAGGACAATCCGTACGATTTCAGTAGATCGCAGAAAAGAGATCCGGCCAGACTAGGGACTTGCTGATAGACCAAACATGTCAAAGCTTGCAGTTGCGCACTCGTGACAGACATGACGGCGTTCAACTTGTCGACAATCCCAGAGACGGTCTCAGGATCAGGGGTGCCATCAGACGTGGCGGCGACTGGATAGTCGTCAAGAAAGGTCCGGTTAGAGTATCATGCGGTGAACATACTATATTGATCGTGGAGGGGCTTCATTTGTGCGCTCGCGTTGTTGATGATATCGACAACGTTCTGGAGAGCAGCCTTGTTACGCCGACAGCCGGAGCAGTAGCAGGAACGGCAGCGGCAGAGACGAGGCTAGTAGTGGTCGCGAGGATAAAAGCAGGAATAAAATAGTGGACGCGCATTGCGGACGAGCGAAGGTGGAAGAAATACTGCAACTTGGAAGGGCGGGTGTTAACTTTGATGCAACTCAAGCGGTCCTTGGGGGCTATTATACGTTGGTCGTGCGAAGTCTGTAGCCGCGGTACGCGGGTCAAGGTTCAAATGTTCACCGGTGCACCCCCCACGCGCATGCGCAGCTGGTTCATGCGCCACTCTCATAATCACTTGCCCCGCGAATTCAGCAGACATTCCATGTGAGCGGGGAGTGCAACCACACTCGCCTGCAACGGGTGGCTCCCTACCTCTCCCTCGTCACACGATGCCACAACTTAAAGACACATGCCCGAGTTGTATTCCCAAGGTGGTCAAACAATCTCTGGGGATCGGGAGGCTCCTGGTCGTTGAGTCAGCGCCGATGTTGCCATATCCGTTCGTTGGGTATGCGCCGAGACTGAGACTCTGGATCGTGTGGTAGCGATGAAATGTGCATGAGGATGATGGTGTGGTTTCGGACGATGAAATAGTTTGGGTATGACGCACTTTGTTTCACTCACACCTTGTATCCACACGAGATACTCTTGTCGTTGAAATGACCCCGACTCGCCACTTATGTAATAGTCCACCCTTTGTTCCTTCGCCGCCAGTATTTATAGTACGTCCCATTCAGCCACCCTTTACAATTCAACCACCACCATCATCTCTCAATGGCCACCCACTACTTCCCACAGACAATTCCCGAAGACTTCACAGTGCAGGGTCTTCTCAACGTACATCGACACTTGGTATCCGATGCAACGTCCAAGCGCGTCCGTGTGGCGGTATCTGGGAGAGTGGTATTGACTCTGCCACAACACTACCTCACCCATGTCCAGCGTTTCCTGTGGAGGGAAGATGCTATACGACTCGTCCTTAATCACGCTGTGGAGCTCGAGATGTCAGAAGATCTTTCCAACAATCTGAAGATGGTTCTGTCCTACATGAACAACATAATGTGTGAAATGATATCCAAGTCTGACGCAAACCTCGCAGAAGACTCGACAGTTCGAAGCAAGCTGTTTGACAGCTACCTCATCATTGAATATTGGGTTCGACGACATGAGGCTATCAACGTGCGCGCCTTTCGTCGCAGTCACGATCGCAACCTCGATCGCAGTGACATCGCGGAATGCAGTAAGCAAACCAATGGCATTTCTTCGAAACTCAAAGTTGATCATGTGTAGACTGGAATGAATACGAGGACAACCTTGGGGGGATCTGGACAGGTTCCGATATGCAGTATACTATGACACCACGAGCAAAGAACCTGACGACAGCAAAAGCTTTGTTTGACAAGATGCGGTTGTTCTACGACCCACCTGTAGACGAAGATCCTGACTGTAAGTGGTCACTCTCCCTTACTCTCGTTCGCTGTGATAATCATTCATCATAGTTGGATATACATTTACGGAACACCTGAGGGGTTGAGAACTTGAAGGACATAGCGCATTGGACTGTTAATAAACCAAACATGTCGGCTTTCATGTTTTTAGGAGATGAACGTTACTCCATCCGTCGACAAAACCGGAGTGGTTGGAGAAAAGTTATTACTTCCGAAACAATCAGCAACACATCTGTACATACTAGTAGTAGACTCTGTACTTCTACGTCAATGTCCACAACATCAAGCAGGACATTTAGAACACAACCTCGGGCCTCCTCTTCTTACACCCAAACGTGCTGGTCGGCTCCAGCAGGCTCTTCCGTCCCACCGCCCCACCCGTTGACGCACCTATCTTTGCCTCGACGCCGTACATACCCTCCCGGGCTTCGCTGGCGACCATTCTGTTGCATGACGAAAAACTCGGACCAGTCGATGTGGCCATTCTCAGCCACGCCCATGCCCACCACGCAAAACATGCGCATGCGCGTATGACGAGGGCAAGGTGAAAGGTGAACATGAGGGAACCGACGGTACGCTTGGCGTGGGTGGCCGCGACATGGCCAATCTCGTGCGTGTCTTGTCGTGATGTCGAAAAGGTCTTGGAATAGCGAAACGGACGGGAAAACCGCATTTACCCACCGTTTGCCAACGTTGCCGCGGAATTGGACGCTCCTACACCACTCGCTCGACCAACACGGGATCTCGCTCAGCATCCTATATTCGCGGAGCGAACCCCGGATACACTCGCGCACGTACCCGAATCTGCTGAAAGGTGGTCTAGTCGCGGACGAGCGAAGCTTGAGAGGTATTACAGGTCTGGCAAGCTGTGCGTGTCGTGTCATCCTTGCAGGTAGTCTGAAGCGGCACTGACGCGCGCGCACAGGTTTTCGTGGTGGTATCGCGTGCCGACGAGGGGTCACGATGGAGGAGGGTCGGGTGGAGTAATCAAGCGGATGGAGGTGAACGCATACCCGGCGACAATGTGAGCCCAAGTCTATCTCGTTTCCAGCGTCCAATGTCTACTATACCAACCAATACAGTATATTCCGAATGACTGGTCTGACCTGATTGTTCCCTTCTCTGCCAACGGAGCAATGGCAAACTGGATTTCTACGCCCTCCCGGGGCATCCACGATCCATACATTTGCAACTTTACAACCCGGACGCCGTCAACCGACCGGTCGCACATGCAACTGGTGCCACCAGATTCCCAACTCGAATTCGTCCGTCCACACTAGGTTAAGCATCGTCAACGGGTCACCGGGAGTGAACCGGGCACGTAAACACGGAAGGTCACCGGAGGTGCGTCGCTGGGAATGTTTCGGTGTTGCTTGATGTTTTGTCGAGTGTCCATCCGACTCCATCGACCTTGCTTGTCATGTCACATCTAGACTGACCGTTGTGCGCCCAGTTGTCACTCTTTATCCGGGATGTATACTGACAGAAATTGTACAACAGGCGCCTCTCTGAGCCAAGCTACGACGTTACTCTTATGGGCTAAAAGAAAGGGTCCTACATATTGAATGCGACTAAATGCAGTTAGTCATCGGATATACAAGCGACGCGACTTGTCATTGCATCTGCAAATGCCATGTTACACCGTCCGACTTCCGTGGACCCAAGCAATATTATCTCGCTGATGTAATGGGTGCTTCCATTTCCGCTCTTCGCATTAGCGTTGTCTCTAGTGCTTCTGCTCAGGCTAATATCATATAAGTTTATGTATCCTATCCTGGCTACAGGTTCCGAGAGCAATAGCAATGCTGCTCTCTCAACATGACCACGCGCATGGAACCGCTCGACGATTAACCCTGCGGCCTCCTACTGCCACTGCCAACGTAAGCTTCCACTGTCACGATTCGGAAAACATATTATGTACTCGCTAACGGTGTACTAGTACCTGCCGATTATGTAGTGACGCCTTTGGCTAGCGACTTTCGGTGTAACCTCTTGTTATATTCGACCCAGCCACTAGGCTTGAAAAACCTGACGTATGGACGTCGGGAGTACTCATATTTCTGGCTCGTCTCATCCCAGCTAGCTTGGTGTTGTCAACTCTTGGAACCGCGTGCCAGAACTCTTAGAGTTTCTCTTCGTTTTCACCAGCTCAAGGCATCCAGTACAGGTACAAACGTGACTGCAACGACATGGCTAGGGGCAGGCATATGGTCCCACTTTTGCGGGGCGGTCGCTGACCTCTGAATCGTTTTCGAGAATACCATGGTATGTAAATCAGTGTATAATCAAGCCAATGGCATTCGTCTTTAATGTTAATATCTTCCGACCAACCGATGGAACTTACTACACTAGATTCAGTGTCCCCTTATGGATCTCGCAGGTGAGTTCGACACTATACTATATCCATAGCATTCGGCTCGCCTATGTGATTGATCTAGTACGACATCCGAACAAGCAGAATCACTGTGCTGACGCGGCACTTGCTCTCAGTGATTATTTCATAGTCTAGATGACGCCACATGGGTCCCGAATTCGCTCGGCTATCGTGAGACGTATAAAAACCCGGGTATTCCAAGGATCAGTCTCCACCACACCACCTCCCCATCTGTAGCAGCACTGAACGCCTATCTCGCTCACAATGCGCGTTGGCTCATTTATCCTTGCTTCCCTTCTTGCAGCCCCGGCTGCCTTGGGTGCTGCCGTTGCTCCCGCTGAGCCCGTAGCGATTCCTGCTGATGTTCTAGATGCCGTGTCCGAGAACGGCAACAGTGCAACTCAGGCCCAAGTCAACAGTATCCTTGCTAACGCGATGGACCATCTCCAGCCGCTCATGGAGCAATATGGCATGTGCGTCGTTTGACGGTTGTGGTGCCTTGCTGACGGACCGTCCAGCCTCTGCCGTGTCCAACAACGCGGACACCAGCACCACCGATCTGCTTGTTGATCAGATGGAAGCAGTGCTGCTTCGTGAGCTAGGCAGATCACCTCAAGTTCTCAGCAAGCTACAAGTGAGCGCCTTTTTATGACGTGATTCGAAAATCTGATTCCTGAACATGCCTGCTTATCCAGGGATTTCTTGTACCTGTGCTTTCTGGGTGAATTTTTGGTTGTGCTATTTGCTCTTTCGTCCTTGTTTGCTGAGAGTGCTTCAGGATTATTCAGCCACTTTTTCCCGGTACGGTAACGTAGTGGGTTGCTTTGAACCGCCGGTTCGTGTGCATTTCCATGGAAACTGTTTGTTGGGGTTTTGTAACATTTGTGATAAGTTGTACAAGTTGTGTGAAGTTCATCCAGTTGACTGCATGCAGTGGCTTGAGCTCTCCATGCTGCCCAAAACCTTCACATTGTGTTCTTCATTGCAATGCCCACTGTTGGTTGTGTATCAATGAATGACCCTGCTGTAGGGCAGGAGGAATATCGCTGTGAGGTGTCTATCATAGCCTTGGAGGGTGTGTGTGCAGTCCTTTTGGAGGCATTGCGATGTGTATCGAGTCATCTGTGTGTCGGCATGTTTCGTGACTCCTTTGTCTTACATGAGAATTGTGCTCGGCATGGGATTTGTTCAGAGGACAGTGGCAGTGATCAGCAGAAGCAACCATTAGATTGCATCGGAGTACTGCTAGTTTTTGTGGCGGTATCGCGCGCCGACGAGTAAACATGGGACGGGTTGGGGCGTACATAATGGCGACCGTGTGCACCAGAGTTTACCTAGTTTGGAGGTGGGTAAGTAACCCTATACACGATACATCTTACAGTACATGTATGCAGAACGGCCGTTACAAAGCGCTATCTCTGTCTTCCGGCGAGATCGTCGAACAAAGAAAGCCCCTTCTTTTTCTGAATCAACATCGATGCCCTTCTAGCCACCACCAGGGACGGCAGGATCGGATTGCCACTAAACGGCCCACGCGGTACGAATGTCGACTTGGATTTATCTGTGAGAATCCTGAGAACGTCTGGTCGCTGTTGGAGGAATCTGCTTCTCGCAG
>JBBPJL010001338.1:0-10046 GCA_038088675.1 Xanthoconium separans
TGGTGAGGTGGGTGTGATTTACTCGTCTCTCATATTTCTTGTCCATCGCACTCAAGGAAACTTCCTTATCCGTCATGGTCAGGTAGATATTGCAAAGAATAAATGCTGTCATGCAGCTCAACATGGAAGAAGGAAATTTGTCTGTTATCATCGATTCTATACGAAACACAAGCGTGGTGTCCTTGTCATAACACCTGAGGACGTTTCGCCCCTGAAGTTAAACTGCGTTGACGGAGCAGTCAGTACCAAACTACAACTGGTTCCGGGTCCGTTGTGCAGAAAAGGGATTATGAATATCTTGTTGATAGAGCGAGACAAATTGGTAAGGGTTGCGACAATGATACAATAATTAGTCGACTAACTGCCAGTACGATCAGAAACAGCGACTAGACAATATGTACGGCCTGGATATATGAGGGGAGAAGGGACTTCTACTTCTCCTTTCATGGTCGAGACATCCTCGAACAAGAGCGACGAGATCCTGCGTTCAAGAGCGACGAGATCCTGCGTTCAAGATTCCCACTGAATTATACCGATACATCACTTAGAAGGCTTTCCTGGCCGATGGATCATCATGCTGGTCTCTTTCTCCAAGACAAAAGACCGACTGTTGTCTCTGGTGATCTCCTCACAGACCGAGCAGAACGTGGCTCGCTCACCTGTGCGGAACCACCTTAGCTTTGAATCAGCGATTTTTCGCCACAAGCACTAGTCTCCACCTTTTCCTGCATTCTGCGTTCTGCCTGCCTTCGACGTTTCGGTCCTCACGTTTCAGTGATTTGTATAAATTACCTACGAGATGGAAATGGTCATTGGGGAGAGATCACCGCAATGGGAATGTGGAGGCGGCGTGGAGGCCCCGACAACCATCTGAGACAATTTCATGTCCTTGCCGCAGCACACTGCGGCCACATCAGCCCGACTACGATTGGCTGATCTTTTTGCCACTCAACAAACATGGATGTGCTTCTAGGTGTGAGCTTGCTAAACGTGTTATGGTACATACACTATGTATCAGCATATATAATGCACATTGTACGACAGAGCCATGCAGTCCCTCACGAAAACCTGTTCACCAGAACGCGACAAACTCCTCCTCGTTTGCTACCATGAAGTTCATGTCATTCGCTGCCGCTGCACTTGCATTTGTATTCCCCGCATTTGCACAGACGACCATTGAGAGCATCTCGTGCAACCCAAAATACGACAATGCATCCCTCCCGCTGTCAGATGTCGTGTGCTCCGACGGCGTCTATGGTCTCGAGACTAAAGGCTACACCACCCTCGGTTCCCTCCCTGATTTTCCATACGTTGGTGGGGCGTACACTGTGACAGGCTGCGACTCACCTGCGTGTGGCACATGCTATAATTTCACGTTGGAAGCGACGACCATTTACGTCTTGATTGTGGATTCTGCCAGCAATGGATTTGTTATCTCCGAGTCGGCGATGAACGCATTGACAGGAGGGAATGCAGTTGAACTTGGGAAAATCAATGCCTATGTAACTCTAGTCGATGCATATACTTACTGCGGACTCTGAAGGTTGTAACGTCAGGAGCAGGAGTACGTGAACAAGTTCATTTGTCATGTTGAGGATGCTTACTTGTCAGCTCATAGGGGCAATGATTTGCTTTCATGATCGTTCAAAACGTACTTGATAATTAGGATATTTCTCACTGCATAGGGGGTCATATTTGGATTCAGAAGACGGAGTTGACATTCATACCATTATAACTTGTGATATGTGACAGTTAGGAGAAGGGCCGTGAAGCAGAGTTAACACATATCTTACATCCACAGCATTGAGCGCACGCTGTAGTGCTCCACAGTAGAGGTCAGCGCTGTCAGAAATTCTTTTGGCAACGTCCAGAGTCCTAGCATCACAGCGCAACAAGTTTGGGATTCGTGAAGGGAGCAGCACCAACCTGCACGATGCTGAGGGCGTTGGCCCTGTCTACGACGCGCACGACCACAATCGCTATGGGTCCGGTACACAACGCCCAACTACGCCATGGGAACCGACAGAAGGGGCCATTTACTAGTAGAAGCATAGGAGAACTGCACTGCCCCTGATCAAACACGATTAGTTGGGGCTAAGAAACATCAGTGCAAAACCTTACCCTATTCCTTCGACTTGGGAATTGTGGGTTTGAACCATATAACTACCTGGGGCAGTTCCAAACTATTTAGTGGTCTGATATTCACAAGGTGTTGTTATCGAGGAGCGCAAGGATGAGTTTCGAAAGTCCAAGTAGTTCTCGTGGATTCAAACTCCGTACATACACTGTTACCGTGCAACATCCCGAACCACACATGTTCTCCTTTGTCTTCAACTCAAATCATGGATTTCATCATCAGGATTCAGATCTGCACTATGTTATCACCCAGGTTTTCTCTTCGCTGGAAGAGCCAGTCGACTCGCATCGTAACTTGGAGACAGCTCTGCGCACATTCGCTGACCTGGTCTATGCCGCCGCCCATGCTTATTATGATTATGTGGATGACTCCCATAAGTCTCAGTGGTCTCACATCCTGCAGATGCTAAGCAGCTTGAGATACTCTGATGGATCTGAGGAATATCTTTCCCAGCTTCGTGAAGCACGCCCGGATGGTACGGTCTCAGTGCTTGTGCAAATTTTTTTCGCTTAGGGTCCACAGCTGTCCACCTCTTCCTGTTTCCTATAGGGGGAATCATATTCAGAAAGCAAGATGATTATAGTCTGTACGAGCAACTTGAGTGTGTTGTTGAACAACCAGAGACGATACGCCTATATCCTGGACTCACCATCGAGATTCCCAACAAAGTCTTTTATGACAGACAATTTCAATCTGAACTCGCCAATCTTCTCTGTGGCATCAGTAATAGGGACCCTATATGTCACACAATGAATCACGAATATGGTGCTAAATGTTATGGTCCCATGCCTTTACTCACTGGCATCTTATGTGCTGTCGGTTGTCCTGCCCAAGTTACCCACATTGCCAAAAGCGTAATCCATGAACCCACTGACAAGCTGTGGTTTTACATCAAGATCGCAATCCAGTCATCCCTTGACCGCTCTCCTCTTGGCCGTGCTACTTACAAAACATTTATGTTATTCTTCATGCTCTCACTTGCAAACCGTGCTGTCGACTCCAGTCTTTCCAGCAATTTCCTTCATTTCATGTCAACCAAGATACTGCGGCGCTTCAGGAAGCTCAGTACCCCTTCCCCTAAATGGCTCTCCGACACAGTGATGCAGACTTGCACTCATCTTTCTGACATCCTTGAACGCAGGTGCATTCAGGGACAAATTTCCCAGTGCACCTCCTCACCGTGGAATCCCTCACAACTCAATCCCACTCTGGATACCCAACTCTCTCTCCCTCACTGTGACAATTACATCTCTCGTGCTCTTTCTGATCAGGTGTCTGATTGTCTCGGTGCTCCTATCCTCCACTGTCCTCTCCAAGGGTGTCTCCATGATTTTCTATCTTTGGAAGGGAGGTTTTTCACTCAGATCGATCATCAAGATTCCCGTGTTGCCCTATCCAATGTTGAACAGGCTGTCATGCAAGAAATTGATGATTGGATTGGTTGTGTTTCAAATGTTGATCAAGCCTGTATTCAGCTCGAGATGTTGATGGAGAATTATCTATCTTTGAGGCTTCACAATTCCTCACATGACCCAGAGGCTTTCTCCATGTCACTCCTGACTATGGTCGAGCTTTGGGTTGCTATTGACAAGCTAGTTGTCAACAAAATCCCCATTCTCACAGGATACTCTCCCGATCTCCCACAAGACCTTTTTGACAAGTTTGTCCTTCATAAAACCATGAATGTTCACCGTTGGCGTCGAGCTTCTCAGTATCTTGCCGCTCGACATGTCCAATCATCACTAGGATCATGCATTTTTTCCGAACAATTCACCGAATACAGCTTCCCTGTCTGTTATTGTGACAGCTCTCTGCTGCTCCAGGATCTCGGGTGTCGTATTGAAAAGGATGCGCTGCCCATGGCATTACATACGAGGGTCATTGCGTTTGAGCTGCAATGTCCAGTGTCCTTTGAAGCTTGGCGTTCCGCCACCATCCATCTTATGGACATTTTCTGTGGCTGGGAGCTATCACAAGTGTTACGAGACAACGCTTGGTATGATACCCATAGCGATGACAATGATAATTATGTCCCCATTTCATGGATTCCTAGATTGAAACCCTACGTTACCAGGCATCCAAGGGCACTGGTCAGTCTTGTGATTTCCTCCAAGGACAAGTTACGATACATTATTTGTGATGGTAATGCCACGCAAGAGATACCACAAGACTTCAAACACAAAATTTTCACATACCAAATTCCACAGGGACACGCTGAGGGACTATACGAGCAAGAACATCTGACAGACACAACCCACACGTCCAATGAGGTCTTGTCCACTCAATCGTGCTGCCATGTGGATCTTCCCCTCCATGAATATATCGCATTTGGGCACTTACGAAGCAGTGGATCACTACAGCTGATGAATATTCTCCATGGGGTGCACAGCAGAAGCCTTAACTTTCGTCGGCATGAAGTCCACATGATGGTGGCCCAAGCCTCGACCATGCTTGGACCACTGGCCAATACTGGGGAGTTAATATGGCATCAGGATCTTCAAGACGAATCATTTTGCCACGCACTCCTGGATGAACTCGAGAAGTTGCTTAATAACATTGGCGCTGGTTCATCTGATGGGCCGGCGATGGGAGTCATCTCCACCTTATCTAGCCTACTCGCTGCAGGCCATTCTGAAACCATCGCAGAACGATCCTGTCAACTGCTTCGGAATGTGCGCGAGAAGACCTTTGGCTGGGTAAATGACCTTTTATACGACACAATCAGGTCACCTACAAACGAAAAATGCCGTCAAGTTCTGGGGGACATGGCTGCCATTTGCCGAAGCACTTTTGATGTCGACTCTACCGTAATGCACAAGCTCCTGCACTCTGTGCGGGATGTTGAAATTGCTCTCGCATGTGCCCTTCTTATGCGCACGGTTGCTTTCCAGGGTAAGTCCCATTCCTGCTGTGTTCCTAGCACCTCAGTTGATCGTTAGTATCTGCTAGATTCTGATTCCCTTAGCTATTCACGCATGCTTCGGGAGCGAGACTCTCGTCTCGCTCACGCACTTGAGGATGTCTTAAGGGATGCCATTCTTGCTGATACGTCAGATCTTGGTGTTGACCTTGCAGTTTGCAAGAGTTGGATTGGCTATCGACCAGGTACACGTCGATGGAAACCATTGGACCACCCAAATTCCCACTGGATTTCATCTGAGACTACGGAGACTAGAAGTCAACGTTCTCAACTAATTGTTACACTTACCGCGACGACTGGAGTTAACTCAGTCGTGGAGAGCGAAGTAAGAGTAAGCTGTGTTCTGTTTGATAGTCGTCGACTTAAGCGGAGCGAAGTCAACGATGTCGTACTCAACCCTAAAGGAAGGGTCCTCTTGTAGCGACGCGAAGTCCTAGTTCTTCGCAGAGGAAAGAAGGGAGAAATCCGAACGAGAAGGGAGGACTTCAAGTGAGGAAAACTCCAGTAAACGCGGTATAATTGCGTAGAACTAGATTGGGTTTCTACTGTACAAGGCTCAAATATTTATACGATGCAAGATCTAGCACGGACCATCGGGTCCCATAGGAAAAGTAGGTGTTCCGCAAGTCGGAACAAAGTGGACGAAAAGAAATCGGAAAAGGAACGGGATCCCGCTGTCAGGAAGAACAGAACGGCAGCGAGCGGGATAGAACGGGAGTCATACTTGGAGGAAGTCGCCGAGTGACAGTACAGCATCGTAAGGGATAATTGGAAGACATCAGATGGGGCCATCCCATCGTGAGGAGAAGAATGAGTCCGAAAGATGACAAAGAAAAGAAATAAACGTAGCGGCAAGCAAAATTGTAACACTAATAC
The DNA here is from genome assembly GCA_038088675.1 of Xanthoconium separans. NCBI lineage: Eukaryota > Fungi > Basidiomycota > Agaricomycetes > Boletales > Boletaceae > Xanthoconium > Xanthoconium separans. The sequence goes on from JBBPJL010001338.1 coordinate 5,934, forward strand.
ATATTAACTTGCTTGACGGGTCACTCCTGGTGGATGGATGGTCAGTAGGTGGGAAATTGCCAGATGACATTACCAGGCATTTATTATATTTTGTTGTTTTCGGCGAGGTACGTGTCTTTGCAACCACAACTGAAGTCGCTGACTGTCTGCAGTGCCACTTTGTCGTCATTCCATCTGATCTCCCCGGCATGCAATTTGCGTCCCAATTTTTGGTATCTGAACACTATGTAGGTTTACCAGCTTCGATGATCAGGATAAGAGTAGAATCTAAATTTACTCAGGTGCACTTTGCACTACAAGGCAATGACCTGGTCATTCAGGCTCGGTACAAAGATGCAGAAAATATTTTGCAGCTCATCCCTCAGGAACAGCTGCGGGGAGATCTTCCTGCGGCTCTTCTCGAAGGTTGTGTACATTGGCTGAACCTCTCTACACGTATCATGGAGATTCGCAGTCTCGAAAGACTCTGGGAACCCTCTTTGGATAACTGGAGGATTGATTTCACATCTAAGCCATATCGAATGACAAGACGAGAAGAGGTCCTCATGAACATCCACAGCCCAACGTGGGACATGGTTTCGTGCCGCTTGAGCTGTCTCGAGGTTCCTGAAAACCTCATCATCACCTCACGGACATCCCCCGTGGCTAGCCTCCATTTCTCCCCACTACCGGCGCAGCTATTTGTCGCCTTACCCCGCTATGGCCTGTCCTTCTTGGTCAATGACACTGGAGACCTTGAGTCGTGTGACTTCAAAGACATGATCTACGACGACAACCAATGTGTTGGAACACTATTTGGTCTGGTAAATCGACTCGTTCTCCGCTCAAGGGTGCAAACCGTGGAGGATCTATTTTCTAGGTGTATTCTTATACCGAAGGGTACGCTCTGCCTTGAACGGGATAACCACTTTTCTCGCGTCATTGTTTCACACTCAAACTCTGGGAAATATGCCTGGGAAGTGGAGAATAGCCGGATATCTGATAAGGTGTCTTTCTATATTTACAAAGTGGATGACACGCTAGGCTGCTTGACAGGCATCACCGATTTAGGGAGCAGACTGTACCTTGCCAGTTTGCATGCCATGACCAACAATGCAGGCAGGCCTGATCCATTGACAGGCAGAACTGGTGCAGAAGAAGCAATCTCACTCCTATGGTTGGCTGGAGACACTCTCGAGGACTCGGACTTCCGAGATACCACTCCAACTCATTACCTACCGAACCGGATGCATTGGAATCTCGCTCTTGAGAAGATTGGCGTTTTCTTGCATCCCACGCACAGGCCAAGCTTTCATCGGTATGCAGTACTTCAAGAGGCATACCTCTATCCATCCGAGGTTGTTGCACCATTTCCAAAGGAAAACCAGGTCAATGTTCGAACTTCCAAGTCCGCTTTGGAAGATGATCCCCGCGATATGGTGTACATCGTTGCATCTACAGTTGATCAGTGGTGCCTCGATGCACCAACCACAAATAATCTGTCAAGTTGGACCAAAGCATGGGGTGATATGGTCGTCGGGGATGACACTTCGTCGCAACTGGAAGCACTCCGGTCTGACTCCACCGTCACGCCGCTCAGGATGAAAATATATAATATCCTAGGAGGAAGCCGGATCATCAGCGACCGATCAACACGGCGGTTTCAGCTTTTATTCTCCCTTCCTGCGATGGTGTATTCTTCCCCAAACCCTGAAGGTACCTTCCTCTCGACGCTTGTAGCCTTTGCGAAGCAACCACATATCCGTCTAAAGGACCCACATGACTATGCTGGGTATAATTTTTTGGACGGATACCGTCCCAAGAAGCACCAAGTCAAATATCTTACTAATTCTGTGCACTCGGTCCCGATATCGATGTCATCTCTAGCAGACGAGTTACTAGCGTCGTGGCCATCCGAAACGGTTGCGATCGCTGAGGCTTTACTGGATCCACACGAGATTAACATACCAAGAATGACTGCGAACCTCCAGTCGCTGTTCTCTAGCTGCTATCGCAATTTCAAGCTCAAAAACCATCTGTCTCGTATCTGCAGCAAACCCATGTTACCTCCTCTGAGCCCGGCGACATACACAATCAACCTCTCCTCCGACTCGGATTGGAAGATAACATTAGACGACTTGCTACGTGAACGACCCGCACCAAAACTTCCGTCATGTCACAGGCTACCTCACCAAGGAGCCCGTTCCAATGACATTCTCCCTTGCGACGTTACTAGCCTAAGCCAAATATTCAAGTTCTCATCTCTGTCGGCAGGCGAGAGACCCTCTGAATTTCAAACGCAATACATTGCTCGTCTGCAGGCCAGCACACGTCAGGTCTACACTGAGGAAATTCATACTGGTCTCTCCAGCGGAAAGGTTGTCAGACCTACGACTGAGACACTCAAGAAGCACTATGTGCTTTGCAAATCCATCTATACGGAGGGTCTTGGCATCATAAAGAAAGCATTGGGGCCAAAGATAGAGTTTGAAGATATTCTTGATCGATGCGGTCAGTGGCCACGTATTACACCATACGTCCTGTTCCGATGTCTTGCCTCTACATCACCCGTCAAGCCATCAGAAGAGTGGAAGGACTGTTTGATTTCACTAGCTTTGCTTGCGTTGGAGTTACAGCGTGCGCGGAGACTACTTCAATTTGTGGTACAAAATTTGGAGGAAGAGCTTCTGAAGGAGCTCGAGAACGAGGGCGGTAACGGATGGGTTGCTGCAGAGCATCCCGACTGGTTGTTAATCCAGGTACATGCTTTATATTTGAAATCTTCATGGATCTTAAATTTCTTGGACATCATAGCTCCAGGGAAACTTCCTCATCCGTCGCGTTCAGGTGGATGTCGCAAAGGAGATGATGGCCCCCCGCTCCAAGAGGAACGCTGTCATTCAGGTCAACATGGGAGAAGGAAAATCATCGGTGATAATTCCTATCTGTGCTGCTGCTCTTGCCAACGGCTCTCAGCTTGTCCGCATCATTCTCCCGAAGGCACTGAGAGCGCAAATGCTCCGACTCCTAATTGATCGCCTCGGCGGTCTTGTTGGCATGTCAATAAATAACTTGGTCATACATCGTTCCACTACGCGCTGTTCTAATGTCGACTCCATGCGAAAGACTGCTGACAAGCGTGGCATTCTCATCATGACACCCGAAGACGTTTTGGCTTCTCAGTTGAACTGCGTTGACGACGTGGTCGGCGCGACAATCACAGCCGATTCCTCGCCCACGGAGAAATGGGAGTGCGAATATTTGTTGACCGAGCGATGGCTGAAATCAGTGAGGACTATGACTTAAATGATGCCAGTCATGAACTGACTGACACAAATGGGCTGCGTAGCTCATTGACAACACCTTCGTCGCCATGCTGTTTAAAGGGATGCAGAACTGGCTCCGCCCACCACCTCAGATATGGAATAACGACATTTGCAGGCAACAAAGGGATTGGAGATTCGACCTGATTTCAGGGGTTCGGGAACTTCAGAGCTACATCCGCTTACATGCCCGAGACATCCTTGACGAAAGCGACGAGATCCTCCATCCCCGATTCCAAATGATCTATACAAACGGCTTGCCACAGCACCTAGAAGGCTTCCCTGATCGATGGATCATTACCCAGAAAGTCCTCAGGCTGGTCAAACGACATGCGTCCATCCTTTCGACGCTAGTTCCCCACGAAATACAATGTGAATGGAGCACATTCGGATCGTTCCCTTACATGCGTATTCTTCATGCTGACAGCGAGAAGCAATTGATTCCGCTGATAGCGGAGGATGTCGTACGTGGACGTCTTGTCAACCTCGGCATCCAATACCTCCCACGACAACTCCAAGCCGCGATCTACGATTTCATGTCTCGCAAGGATATCCTTCCGGAAACAACGAAGATAGTACAAGAGTATGCTCGGAATGTGTCCACCTGGGAGGCGCTACTTCTTCTTCGTGGTCTTTTAGCGGACAACATTCTTTTATTCGCTCTCGTTGAGCGCAGGTGGCGGGTCGATTATGGACTCGACCCCACACGCACCATGCTTGCCGTCCCTTATCGAGCAAAAGATGTACCTGCTCCCAAGGCAGAGTTCGGACATCCGGATCTCATCATCGTGCTTACATGTCTATCTTACTA
>JBBPJL010001339.1:0-10045 GCA_038088675.1 Xanthoconium separans
AATATTTCAGCGCAAATCCAATTGGGCCGACGGTGCTGCATACGTCACCCAGTGTCCACTGCGTCCGCAGGAATCATTTGTGCAGGAATTCAATACTACTGGCCAGACCGGGACTTACTGGTACCACTCGCATTATGCTCTTCAACGATGTGATGGACTCCAAGGACCACTTGTTATATATGATCCAGAAGATCCATTGGCACACTTGTACGATGTGGACGATGGTGAGTCTTTTCTTTCTCATCAGTATACCACCTTATATTCCGAATCAGAAAATACTGTTATCACGTTATCAGACTGGTGAGTGTACGAGGTTGAACTGGAAGTGTTGTAATGACCTGGTCCAGGTATCATTCACCCGCTCACCTTACTCTAGCTTCCGTGTTCCCAAATGCCACGCTCATCAATGGCAAGGGTCGCTATGCTGGCGGACCATCTGTTCCACTCTCCGTCGTCGATGTCAAAGAAGGGTCACGGTATCGGTTCCGCGTGATTGGCATGTCTTGCCAATCCACTTTCAACCTTACCATCGACGGTCACCGAATGACCATCATCGAAACAGACGGAGTAGAAGTTTCGCCAGTAGAAACTGACTCGCTTCCCGTCCATCCCGGCCAGCGCTACTCCGTGATTGTCACAGCGGATCAGCCCGTCGGAAATTACTGGATTCGTGCACTGAGCAACATGCACAGTGCCACGTTCGACGGTGGTCGCAATATGGCGATCCTCCGCTATGAAGGTGCAGCAGAGGAAGATCCCACCTCGCCTCCCGGCCCCTATCGCATCGCGTTCGACGAGTGCAAGCTTCACCCGCTCATCGATGCGGGTGCTCCCGGGATACCCGAGATTGGGAAGGCGGACGTCAATCTCATGCTTTCACCAGGGTTCAATCGCTCGGCCAAGCAGTTTACACTTGGTGGTATGACGTATGCGGACCCGCCTGTTCCTGTACTGCTTCAGATTCTCAATGGCGCGCAACAAGCCACGCAGCTGCTACCGAAAGAGGGTGTCTATGTCCTTCCTGCAAACAAGGTCGTCGAGATAAGTTTCCCTCATCCGGACGACGCGCCCGACGGCCCGGTAAGTGGCATCCGGCAAGTCGTGTCGTGTTCGATACTGAACGCGTGTCGCAGCACCCTATCCATCTGCACGGCGTGAGTCCGAGTCGTCCACTCCATCACCTTCCGCACGTCACTAAACGGATTGTCAGACCAACTTTGACGTCGTTCGGGTCGCAGGAAGCAATGGGACGAATTTCGTCAATCCCGTCCGGCGGGACGTCGTCTCGATCGGTAACAGCCCCACGGACAATGTCACCATCCGTTTCACCACGGATAACGCCGGACCTTGGTTCCTTCACTGGTGAGCGACATTACTATTTCCTCTCTGCGGGTGTTCCACTGGCATGTATCACGGCAATCATGTTGCATGCGCGTCATATAGTCACATGGATTATCATCTCGCACGGTACGTCACCTTTTTTTTTTTTTTTTACGATGAGATGCCCGAGACCGATCGTGTTTGCGTGACGCGCACTATAGCGGGTTTGCGTTGGTCATGGCCGTCGCACCGGAGGAAACGGCGTATGAAGAATCTCAAGTGGTACCACGTACGTTCGTTGACCTCATTGCACGAACTGCACGCTGACTCGCCGTCGTACAGAGGACTGGCGTGATCTGTGCCGAATCCATAAGTAGGCGCTAGAAACAGGCAGGGGTCTCAGCGTACTGCCGGTATTTACTGTATGTATGCTTCAAGCTGCCTAGGCATAGCATGACGGCGGCGTACTTCAAGTTTCGCGAAATGGAATTTGGTCGGCGGCCACGGTGCGACTCGTTAAGCCAGCATGTCATGTGATCTCTCGACGAAACGCTCCGATCAAGTCCACGGCGTAACTCGCAGCGTATCACCGTTGTCATCGCCTCAGGACACTCCTGTCATGTCATGATGAAATCGTTGACTCGATGACAGGTGAGACAAACGTCAGAAAAAACGTCGGCAGCACTGCCAGGGAAATAAACGAGGAGTCCATCAAGCATGACGCCATCATGTTTGATCAAATAACGTCACTCCAGTGAAACGTGGCATTCAATGTAATGATTCATTCGGAGATAAGCAAACAACGGAAATTCAAGGTACAAAGGTACATTCTTCATCTCAGAACGTCCGTCCACGGTTGAATGTATCTACGACGGACGCTCCACACGGAGACGCGTACAGGTTGTTGAGAACCTCGACTATTGCACATGTATCAGGAGGAAAAAAAAAAAGGACGTCGGACACGAAAGAAATTGTTATGCAAGGGCGTGGAGCCGCTCAACCTTTACCAGATGCGCGTTTCGAGCAAGAGGTCACTGTTCACTTCAAGCCCAATGCATGCCTTGAGGAAAGCATCGAGCGCGTTACGCTGCCTGCCGAGACTGTTGACGACGTCCGTGCCAGGCTTGACCAAAGGTGCCTTGCACATGTAGGACAAGAGCGACAAGACAGGGTAAAGGGGCGCAAAGTCAGTCTGGTCAGCGGAGAGATCACGGTATTTGACGCGAGTAAGCAGCTCCGCGAGAATCGCCAAGTCCAAGATGAGCGGCGTCGCCAACAGAGAATCCTATGTAGCGAAAAAAAAAGTGAGATGAGCAAAAAGAAAGTGTAGGAGGGTATACGTACCTCGCACTCGTTGAAGATGTTGATGGTCTGCCTGCCACCGCAGAAGATCTCAGAGTAGTACTCGTCGATGGCCCGCTTAGAGTCTCCGACCGCAGGAACGTATTTGATCACGACGATGTGATCGGGGTGCTCGCCCTTAGCCTTGGTACCGGGAACGGGAGGTTTGTAGAGCAAACGGTTCGCATCAACCATGTCGTCTACGACGCTACTCTTGCTGATCTCCTTGCTCTTGAACTGACGTTCCGCACTCAGGTTGTGGCCATCGTTGTTGCCAAGATGGTTGTATGACGCGATGGACAACGGCTTGATACCTGCATTGACAAGGAACTCTGCGAGGACAGACTTGAGCTTCGTCTGTCCAGACTTGAGGTCATCGCCACCAATGTACGACTTCTCTCGCTCCGCAAGCTGGATGACACCAGGCACGAACGTGTTCTGAGGTGCACCGTTCACGAAGGGTTCACCCTCGAGGATGGAAGCGACGGCGAAGAGGGTCGAGGGAGACACCTCGGAGTGTGAGGAGCGGATAGCAGCGAGAAGGTTATCAGCTGTGTCGTTCACACCAGGGATGATGTCACTGTAACGTTCGGTGTTGGCGGTCCAGAAAACGATGACACGGTCAAGTTGATTCTCAGCCTTGAAGCGCCGGATGTCGGCACGGATGTGCTCGAGGTGAGCCTCTTTATCAGCGCCGGGAATAACGTTGTCGGCACGAGCTTCTTGGTTGGCAGCGATGAAGTCAGGGTAATAGATGGAAGGAAGAGGAGAGCCAAGGAGAGTCATGTGAGGTTTTACTTGACGTTGGAGATCATAGTCAAGCACGCGAGCGCGTTCCATTGCCTTGTCCATGGGCATGCTCGAGATGTCCCAACCTCCGAGGACAAGGTCGTTAGGGTGGACCATAGGAAGCACGTCACAGATGGGAACGTGAATTTCCTTGGCGGTTGTGGGGTCAGAACCAAGGCGGACTGTGGAAGCACGGAGGACAGAGCCGATGTAGTTGGGTTGCTGAATACCGTCCTTGGTGTGCCAAGAGATCTGGTGCTTGTTGGCAAGAATAGTAGCGCAGAGGGTAGTCCCGTTGTTGCCACCCATGCCGATCATCATGAGCCTAGGATGGTCGGTAAGTGGACGAGGGTCATGAAGGAGTTGTATACGTACCCAGTCTTCCCGACCTTGCGGGTTGTCTGAAACTCGAAAGACTGGACAGTAGGTGTGACATTGAACTGACCGTCCGAAATAAGCACGTCAGCACCACGGTACGAGTACTTGGCAGTGATGTGCTCGGCGGTGTAGGTAGTGTTCTCGGAGTGGACCTTGATGTATTCTGGGCGACGCACAGCGGTTGGGTGAACTGGAACGAAGGATTCAAGCTGGGAGTCGGGGGTGTTGAACCCCGAGGAGGGTGTGTATGACTGAGGGGCCATGGCAGACTAGAGTGGGGATATCAATGGGCGGCGAGAAAGCCTGCGCAGGTGTGTTTGGTGCCTCGGTGGGGATTGTGGGTGCTCCCGAGCTGGTTCGAGTACATGCAAAGAGGGAAAAAGACCCTTTGAAGACGAAGAACGAGTTCTCGCTGATGGCAAAAACTGAGAGTACTGTGACAAGGTAAAGTTGGTGAGTCGAAAGGTAGCTTTTTATACCTGAAATTTGGGGTACTCGACTCGCGAGATATGATACGAGATGGAGTCAATTGTGACAAGACAAGCGAGAAATTTTCAGATGTCTGGTGACGTTGCAACAAGGGTCAAGGCAACTCTTACGTGTCAAATGCTTATCAGTCATCATGGCACCACCAACGACCAATAGGAAGTTGCCCATGTACCGTCAGACGCGGCGAGTCAAAGGGCGGGTTCGTTGAGGAAGTGGTGAGTGCTACCACTTATCGCGAAGACGTGCTATCGATTGGGGACCTTCGCGAATTCGAATCCATTATATCCTTGGAGCCATCCCAGTGAAAACTTTCTCCCACTTGACCGATCAAAATGGGCCTCGGCGATTCGGCTGCCATGGGAGGCTTCTTTTTGTTGGGAAAACATATTCGTACACGTGTCTCTGCAATCGCACACCATATCTCACAGAATTTATCCACGTTCATTGAGGTAAGTGCTCGATTGCACGAAACTCAGGGTGCACGGGACTCGAGACTTCCTTTCTAGACACTGCCTAGTACTCAGGACCCCAAAATTAGCTGCCCTCAGAACTGGAATCTATGCTTCTGCATGGCGAACGTGCATGGTCACTTCCAACCTCCGTCGATGGACCGCATGAGCCCGTGGGCTTCCCTCAGCATCATTACCTTTGCTCGGCTTCTAAACTATGCTTGTGGGGATTCGATATAAGGATGACCTCAGGCTCGTTAGCGTATCAGCACCACCATGCTGACCCTTTCGTCATCCTTTGCGCTTCTCGCGTTAGCGGGTGTGAAAGTTGCGATCGCCACCGAGGCGATACTCTCCGCTTACACTGCTCCTGGCGCATTCCCAACCTCAGTATATGCGTCGTACTGGAATGATCCGACTGCCACGTCGGCGCAGCCTCAGCCTGTCATTTCGGATCCAGTCACGGTATGTATGTTTCAGGAAGCTACGATCACTCCGTCCGATCTCGTTACCATAGAACACGATCTTCCCGGCCAATTTGACGGATCCTGCTCACTTTCCCCAGGTACGACGGTGGTACTACCTAATTGTCCTGCGAGAAGTTGATCAAATCATTGGATAGAATGACACCGTCGATCCCCATCCACTACCACTACGTCAGAAACCTTCGCAACTCCTGCAACAAGCGTTTTCGCAAATCCAGGCTATTGCTACTAACCCGGCGCTCTATGGAGACAGTTGTGCGCAGTGCCAGGCGTCACTAGCTATCGCTAAAATGCTCGTCTTGGCGGCCCCAGAACAGGGCCCTCTCCTTGCTGAAGCGGTCTGCGAGTACTTCAACTATTCGACGACATGTTACAATGAATACAGTCGCCTTGCTCTCGGTTCCGTCTTTTCGCAGGTAGTCGCTCTGGGTGATATGGGTGGATATGATGGTCAGGTGGGTATATCCAGGATGACGTTTCGGCCATTGGTCAATCACGCTTTTACCTCGTGCAGCTGCTATGCGCAGCACAGTTGAACTTGTGCCCAATGCCACCAACCCTGCCCCTGGATTTGACGGAGTGGTTTACCAAACCCAAACCAAATCCTCTACCTCCTCTGAAGCAACCGAGCGGAGAGCGTCTAAAGGTCTTCCATATATCTGATATTCACATAGATCCTCGTATGTTCTTCCCTTCTTATCCCCACTCGTTTGAAATCGTATTCCTAGGTTATGCCACTGGATACGAGGCTAATTGTAGCCAGTACATGTGTTGTCGCGAGAACACATTCAACACGATGTCCCCGGACCAGATTCTCCTCCCTGCTTCACGGTATGGAGCCTACTATTGGTACACTCCTGTCCCGATTGTTCTGTCTGCCGGTGATTGACGATAAAGTTAATGACAGTGACACCCCATACTCGCTTTTGCTTGCCGCCATGCAAGCCATCCCTGAAGTAACAGAAACTCAGGGAACTGGGTTCAACTTTTCTATATTTACAGGGGATATAACATCGCACGATCCCGATAACCAGTACTCCAGGTAATGGTTCGTTCAAATATGCATCTAATTCTGACTACGGAATCATAGAGCATATGTTGAATACTGCGAGGTAAATGGAACGGCAGCGAATGTTGATCTAATACTCAAATGGGAGTGTAGGTTACCGTGTACAATCTCCTCAAGCAATTCCTTGGTCCTTCCCCCGTATATGCCACTCTCGGTAACCATGACACATATGTCAATAGAATTTCTTTTCGATGACTCAATGACTCACCACTTTGTTTCATAGATACAATTCCAGATGATTCCATACGCCTTGGGTGGTTCCGTACTTGGAAACCAGTTCAACTGGTGTGTGGAAGATTCGTGTTGACTTTTCTAACTACCGCTGAATGACTCCAGGCTGTACGACCATGTCTCTACCATGTGGTATTACGAAGGTTGGCTCCCGGAAGCTTCTGTCGAATATGCACGCACGCACTATGCTGCTTATACCGTCAAGCGTCCCGATGGGCTGCGCATCATTACGCTTGATACCGACATGTGTACGTCTTGATCATTGTCTCGTTGTCGACGACTTACACGGTAGCGCCACAACAGGGTATACGTACGTCATTTTTTTTGCCTTTGTTCCAAATTCATTTAGTAACCATCGAATGGTTCCCGCAGACTGAACTATTTTAGTTATATCAACGCCACTCAACCTGACCCGTTCGGACTCCTCCGTTTCCTCACTGACGAGCTCCAAGATGCCGAGGACGCAGGTGATCGAGGTCAGTCCCCGGTATAGTTGTCTTCTACCCTCTTTACAACGCTTGTCTAGTCTGGATCATCGGCCATGTGTTGAGTGGATGGGATGGTTCCCAGAGTCAGTTCAACCCGTCGAACCTATGTGAGTGCCTATTCTATTTTCTTTTCCCTGATGCACTCCTTAGGCTAAACCCACTGCCACAGTTTATCAAATGTGAGCGTCCTTCCCTTCGGTGTTTACGCCACGCAACGAGAATGCTGACACGACGAAAAGCGTCGATCGTTACTCGCCACATGTCATTGCAAGTGAGTCAGATCTTGCAATGCAGGCGAGCGTGAAAACTAAGTCGTCATGGTAGACATATTTTTCGGACATACGCACGAGGATCAGCTTTCCGTACGTGATACTTGTCGGTTTTCAGCTACTCAGCATTCACGCACGTCCCACCCCCGCAAGATCTTCTATGCGAACAATGCAACCGACATTAGTGCCGAGAACGCACTGGCCGTGCAATGGGTACGTCGAGCCATGGTGGCTAGTTCAGCATCTGACGATGAAGCTAGATCATGCCCTCCCTGACGCCATTGACAAATCTCAACTCGGGTTTCCGCATGTATGAAGTCGACTCCGCAGTACGTGTACCTAGGATTGTACTCGTGGATGTGCCTACTCACATCGTTCCAGACATTCGACGTCCTGGACGCATACACGTACGTACCGGTTTGCAATGATCAGGAAAGGCGCTTACCTGATGCCAACAATTCAGATGGATCAGCAACGTCAACACGTTCCCTGAACTGGACGGCCAGACAGAGGCGGGTCCCACGTACATGCTCGAGTACAGCACGCGTGAAGCCTATGGGAAAAACATCACCTGGGGTGCCAACGACCCGCTGAACGCGACGTGGTGGCATCTCGTCACAGAGCGTGAGTCGCGAGCTGCATGGCTCCAAGTTGACCATGCCAAACACAAGGTTGACGAATCTGGTCTACAGAAATGGAGTACAATCCGTCGTTGGTCGAGGTGCGTGGTCCGAGCGCGGCGTCGCCTTGCCAGTGCCCACTGACTGAACGCATGCTACAGACGTTCAACACGTACCAGTCGAAAAGCTCTGTGGCGGGCGCCAACTGTACCGGCGAATGTATCCCAGCCAAGATTTGTTTCTTGCGGAGCGCGTCATCCAGCATCTCGTATGCGAATTGTAACCAGTCGTTCTCGTCGACGCAGTGATGTGGGTTGGAGATAAGAAAAGTGTGTTGCGTTGGACATGGATATTTTTGAATGACGAACGTGGTGGTGTGTCTGTGAGACTTGTCGGGATGCTTGAATGGATCATGGCCGAGTCATGGCTAAATAAAAATGACATGGTATAAATCGGTAGCGGCGCTCAAGCGCCAAGTCCCCGACTCCAAGTGAGAAAATAGCAATCATCGCACAATAGACCATCAACGCGAGAACACATTTGGATTGCTAAAGTCTAGGGCAAACAAGGCCTAAATACTGTCTTCATATGCATAGAACAAGAAACCATTGTTGGATGAAAATAATCATCTTTCTACCACCAACAGACCATCAGTGGAGGACAAGAAACCACTGACCAAGAAAGGAACAATTGACAACAAGAAACTGGTAATGCCAAGAGTGAAAGTAGCATGGTCTGAAGAGCAATCAACAAGAAAGGGCATCAAGAAAGAAATGAGGAAGTACATTATTATGCATCAGTCTCCATATCAATGATCTTGAAATTGTCATTGTTGTCATCATCATGAGCTGGCACACTCTTCTTGGTTGGGGACTGACTGGTCAATTCTTCATCTTTGTTGTCCGCTTTACATTTGCCCTTTGCTGACACTTTACCCTTTCCTTTGTCAATATGAGAGCCCATGTAGTGGATATGGACAAGAAGCTTGACCAGCCCGAGGTGAAAAATACCTGATTTTTTCAGGTCACCCCATCATGGGCCTGGAAGGTGGGTGAGAATAGTAACCATGAATAAAATCAATGCCAGGCCCTTCAATGGGGCATCAGCACATTAATGAGAGAGTGAGTTGGGCCCGTTTGAGAGCCAAGTACAGATCACTGAAACTGTATGTTGGGCCCATCCAAGTGTTATGTTGAGTTTGCCGAGAGTGTGTGTTGGGCCTGTCTGAGCTCCACATTGACATCGCCGAGAGAGTTAGTTGGGCCTGTGTAGGGACATGAAGGAGATATCACCAAGAAAGTCAGTTGGGCCTGTGTGAGGGCCACATTGACATCGCTGAAAACCTGGGTCAGGCCCATCTGAGGGCCATATAGATATTGTTACGGAAATCCACGGTTCACCGGCAGTACCACCAGACCAGACCATTTCATTCTTCTTCTTCGCCTTTCCTCGACGGACAGGGACTACGATTACCTCTAGACTCTGGCAGAAGCCTCACCAGTCGCCATACTCTCGCTTATGGTCAACCCTTGTCACCCCTAGACGTCTCGGTCATAGACGGTCTAGCAAGACTTGCCCTGAAGACGGACACCCGTTCCTTCCCTACTCTGGAACTCCCCGTCTTCCCTTCATTATTCTGTTCCTCGCCGGTTGCAGGAACATGACTTGTCACGACCCGGGCTGATCCTCAGCCTCTGTACAGCCATGCAGAACTCCGTCTGCATATGGCACTAGATGCGTCCCCGATCATCGGTGGATTCTTGCGCTGATCCTCATCGTCCTGAGACAGCAGATCCCCTTTGATCCTACTTCTTCCTTCCGATGGAACCCTGCTTTTGACCTTCCATCGCATGTACCGCCCTATGGACCTTATAGCCATATTGGGCATGTTTCACTCTTTGATCCTGTATGATCCTGTTGATCCGCTTCCGCTCTTCACGACAACGGGACTCCTTTTTGACCCTTTTCATTCCTTCCCGATGGGAAGCCCGTTTGATCCTATGGATCACCCTTTGCCCTGATGGTCCGTGCACCATTCAGGATAGTATATATAGAGTTACCTTTGTTCCCTGGTAGCTCTAAGCTAGTTCTACGCCAAGATACCTGCCTGTATCCCC
>JBBPJL010001340.1:0-10044 GCA_038088675.1 Xanthoconium separans
CAAGAGGCATTGAATCTTGACCTCCGCAACCACTTTCGTCTGTGCGAAGAAAATGTATGTCTACTACCGTTCTAAATCGATCTTTTCGCCTCATCACCGCCAAAGCTATGTACCGTTAAGGCGACATTGAAGTTAAATGGAGAAAAACAAGCACAGTCTGCAATGCGAAAGGCCGTCGAGTTTATTCGGCGCTCCATCCACTCCCATGTTCCTGCTAACACGTTCATCCTCGTTGATACCCACTCGGACACCAAGACTGGAGCTTTGCAATGCAGTGGAGGATCAACGCCAACGCAGCACTTCCCCCATCAAGTCTTCAAAGCGTTCTGTGGTGAGGAGTTCATCGACGTAATGAGGACAGCAGCACATGCGGCTCGAAAGGCGCCGCCCCCGTCTCAGCCTTGTTGGTACGACGACTGCGCGTACTCCAGAGGGGGCTGGAGAGGTTTGCTTCTTGCCACGTGCTCGCCCACCATGCGGGTCCAGAAATCCTTTGAGGATGTCAGAAGTCTCGTCACGAAGTAGGTCATCTCCTCACTGAAACTCCCTCTATAGCTAATGTGGGATCCAGCGATATCTTTGATTTCGTGGTAGGTTTCGCAGGTGCCTCCACCCTCCCCATGCAAATCAGGAACGCGCTAGCCCAACTTATCGAACGCATCGCCGTCGACAAGACCGCGGATATCTGGGACACGGTGTTGCATGTAATTGGCCAGGATCTCCTGCTTCTCGAAGTCAACAGCGTCGTTGTCGTTTACAAGGAGCGTGGATCGGATGAGGTTCTCGCGAGAAGGGTTGGGAAGCATGCTCCTCCTATGCGTCCATGGGGTGTTGAATTCGACCGGTGTGCAACTACAGGCTGCACCAGCCTCGGTCGCGATTTCTTCGTTCGTAATGACGGGTTCAAAGTCCGCATGACGTGTAGACGCTGTGGATGGAATTCTGCATGGGTGAAGGAGTCACACTGGAAAATACATCTTTTTAGACCCGATTCTACGCTGCCGAATATTTTCTGGCACAACTATCCCCCATCCGCATTGCTAGAAAACCTCTTCGTCGACGTCACGAACGAGGGTGGAGTCCATGGCACCAAAATTAGTGAACAGCCATCGAAATAGATTCCAAAGACTATCCGACGATGACTAGCTTCCCAGCCGCTGTATATAGAGTGCATTGATTAATCCATCTGGGATATGCTTTGCTCAGTCTTCCAGTGCGCTCTCCCAATAATACTTTCTGACTACTGTTCCCACAGCGCCGCTTAGTGCTCAAGAGGGACGCCGTAATTGAGCACTTGCGCGTTCAAGGTTGTGTCTTGAAGTTTCTCTTGGTGTAGCAGCCCATGGATCGGTTTGCCGTTTTCGCACTCTCCGTGGTGAGTTATGGCCCTCCATGGGCTTGGTTATTCCTACGAGTACGCCTTCCCTTGCGCGCCTCCTCCCTTCCTTCAACTTCAAAACCAACATGGAGAAACTCGTTTGCTTTTTTTAATTTTTGTCGACTCGTCGTCGAGTACGCATACATTCGCCGCCACATGGCGTTGCGCCAACGGCACTCATTATCATCGCTGGTCTCACCGCAAGTAGTAACGAGCGACGCGAAAACGCGGCCTATGCGATCGGCGACCTCATCGAGCGCACCGACGAGTCCTCGATCAAGCCGTTCGTCGTACTGTTTACCAATCCGCTCGAAGCGCGAGCTGTCATTCCTCCTTCGCTGCTTGGGCGTAGGCCTCTTTCTCCTGGTCCTGGCTAGGGCAAGCGTGTTCATGGTTGAAGCACTGAGCTACCGCCCTCGTCCGTCTTCCTTCAATCACAAAAAGAATTTGGTCAGACTGAAAATCTTGGTGCAGGTCACTTATGATGAAACAAATGGGACAGATCACTTGCTGGGTGTGGAGACATGCTGATGTACGGATCCGCACTTGTATGCTGCTCGCCTTGTTCTTGATTTCGGAAATGACATAGCGATTACCGTTCTCGAACGTGATATACCCTTTCAAGGTGATCGTGAGGGACAAGATAAGATTTCACGAATGGAGTTGTATCCGATGCCTTCCAACAAGTGATCTGGAAAATATAATGCAACAAATATGAAATCTAGATGCGCTGCCTCCTCCGCGTTACCTCGACGAAGACCTCCTGCAGTTCTGCGGATGGCGGATAGTCATGCCAAAAAACGTCGGGCATTGTGCTGCTCAGCCGAAACACGACGTGGTCAACGTCGTTGAGCTTCAAAGAAGCGGATTTCCAACCGCAGAGACGGCAGGTCATCCATATACCGGTACTGTTGTTCTTGATGAGGAAATCGTACGCGGATGGCCTACAGTCAGGTGTCCCGCATGCGGTGAATTCGATTCCCCATACTCTGAGAGGAGGATAATGCAAACCGATGTGCCTGCACTTCACCTGTCCCCCCCTCTCCCGGTAGATAATGACGACTGCGTTGGTCTGCAGGATGCTGGTATCTCGTCCTACCACGTAGGAGAGCGCTGACCAGATGCCGTCCGTCTTGTCCACCCCTATTGTCTCGATGGCGCGACTTATTGCGTTTTTTATGTAGGCGGAGATGGTCGACGAGCCTGAAAATGCGAAAACGAAGTCGAAATGATCACTGTGAGGTTTATGAGATTTATGAGGTTTGCTTGGGGTGGACGGAAGGAAGACTTACTCTTCGACAAGCTTCTTGAGGTCGCGGAATCCGTTGTCCACTCGAATTGCCGGAGAGCAGGAGGCTATGAACAATCCCCTCCAGCCCGCACGAAAAAATGGCGAGTTATTGTACCAGTCAAAGCGACTTGGGGGTTCGAATTTGCGGGCTGCATCTGCAACATCCCTTGTTACACGAAGGAAGTCTTCACCGCAAAATTTGGCAAGTATGTCACTGGCCAGAGCTGTTTGTACGCCAGTGACACCGCCTGCCCACTGCAGCTCCCCAGTTTGTGTGTCCGCATGGGTATCGATGACGAGGAAACAGTTTGCAGGCACATTCGATGCGATAGAGCGCACGATAAACGCCTTTCCAGCGTCCATAGCTTTCAGGGCGACGCTCTGTGCGTTTTCCCTGAGGGAAATATCGACAAGCTTGAGCTGTGTGGGGACGGGGAGGGGTGAAATAGAGAAATGCACATCAGCAGCAACTTACGTTCGCAGGGGAGGCAATGTAATGAAAATTGAAGTCAAGCTTCAACGAATCGGCGATGAGGGTTTCTCGGCTCGCGAAGAGTCTCAAGTTGACGAGCAGGAGTGGCCAGGTTAATTTTGATCTCTTCCTGCCGCCGTAGCCAATGAAACGATACTTGTGCGTCATGCGGTCGTTGGAGTGAGCCAATGGGGTAGAGTAGGAAGGCGTACAGGAAGACCTTTTCTCTCCGATGCAAGTTGGCCGCGACTTTTCTTCGCATCACAAGGAAGGCAGAAGAAGTCGCTTGCAGGTGGCGCTGTGTTGAAGGCGATGCACCCATTCCCGTGCTCGTTCACCTGTCCGCATACGTAGGCTCCGCAGTCGTTGCAAACGTTCGTTTTCAGATGGAGCATAAAATCACCGCAGAAAGAGCAGTAGTTCTTGTCGACGACAAGTGGAACTTCTACTCGCAGTCGTACATCAGGTCCGGTCTCATTTCTGGCGACTGTGCGCGTGATGGATGCTTACCGTCTGCGTCGATTCGGCTCGAAGGGCATTCCGTGCCCGCATTTCTTGCATTTGCCCGCTTGGCGGTACTTTTCAATGCTCTTTTACTGCTTTCATATGGGAGGGGGGGGATTTTAATCGTAATTTTCTCCCTGTGTCCGTCCTTTGGCATCGGTGAAAGTTGAAGATGAGAAGTCGCTGGAAGGAATTCACGCGTCTGCTTTAACGTTAGTGGGACCAGTGAACCATTGACATCACCAAAAAGGTCAATGACTAACAAGGCCCAACAAGGTTGTCACGGCCTTGCCACATCTGCAAAACATCGAAATGAACGCTTAACAAGCGAGGTGACGAAAAGTTACGTTCACAGTAGCGAAGGTACTTGATTGGCTGACCATTTTGCTGGTCATGCTAGCGTCGCATAGTTATCTAACTGTTATCGCTCAGATCAGACCGAACAGGTTCAACAATCCCTCATGGGTCGTCAGGCACGTACACGCGTTCCCCTGACTTCTCAAGTCAAATAGCTGCTTAACATGTGAGGATGTGTCCGTCCAGTTTCTTGTCTTCACCTCGCACCGTAGCTTTGGCCCAGTTGGATCTCTCCGTTCGCTCACCCTGCGAGAAGGCGACGGTATTGGTCGCTTCCCATATGCTTGTTGTTGATCAGTATGCTTCCTCATTCATTCTGGCACAATTCCACCCATTCGTCTGAGAAGTCGAGACGACCACGCTCCCTCCTGCCTTACTGAACCTACAAGCGTGTCCGAACCCCGCGAATCAACCAAGATACAAAGCCCATACCTACCATCCATCTTTTCACTTCGCCAAATCAACCGACCATGGTCGGACAAGCATCTTCCGAATCTGTCCTTGCATCGACATCCCCCCTCGTCTCCAGAGACGCTCTTCTTCATCTTTTCCGTTGTCAAAGCCAACTTGTCCCCTCGTATCATTACCCAACGATTCTGTAACCAGTCCTTGGCGGAGAAGAGAGCTACTGTCTCGTTAACCTCATGACCGTCGCAGAATTTCCCGGAAAACGTCGATCTCGGCGCGCTCGGGCTCGGAGAGAGCGATAAAAAGGTACTCGGGTACCCCGTTGATTCTTTTAAAATCAAATCATCTTCCTTGCCCGCTCACCCGTACATGTCAGCACGGCCGACCCCACGCCCATCACATGACCACGACCCAACATGCCCGAGTCGACGATGACACCGGGGTTGTTGGGCGAAGAGCATCTCGCGACTCCACGCGGACGCATCGCGCAGGGGGTCGACACCATCGCCTGGTTAGCCAGCAGGGCCATTTGGGTCAAAGCTCCTTTGGTGTCCTCTGTGCGTCGATGCCAGTCCAGACGGCGGGTCACCCCGGTTGGAATGGCGTTGACCCCGGCTCGGCATCGATGATGACCGTGAGGCAGACGAGGATGAGGAGGTAGGACGGGGAGGTGATGAGGGAGGCAGGAGGCGCCTCGGAGGAAGTCCACGGCGGAATCTGAACGATCTCGCTCATCATCCAAGCGAGCGCGGAAAATAACTCTACCCTCTTCACCGCCACGGGTTGCAGGTCTCAGATCCCCTCGCGAGCCCCCCTCCTTTTTTGCAGAGGTCAAATCTCTGTTCAAGTCATCCGTATCGCTGGCGCCCTCCGCCTAGGGATCCCGCCGTTCTTGGTCCTGGTCGCCGTCCATGAACACTATTGCAACGGTTGTATCCACAGTGACATTCGACCTGTCGCACGTCGCAGTATTGCTTGCCACAAGATGCCTTCAAAAATGGTCTGGCTCTAAAAATAGTCTTGCTAGAGCCAAGGAGAAAATATAGCGGACGACTGTGTGTGGGTAGTCTGACGTAGTCAGTACTTCAGTATTCAGTTGTTCTCCATTACTCACCAACACCTATTATCCCCGCCCCGATCGATACTACCACTTTACTTCCATTACATCACACCATAGGAGCCAGATCAGAACCCTCCCCCGAGATGACCAGCATAGCTATGGATCCAACAATCTCGCCCCTGAGACTAAACCATCCGGAACCTGCTTTGAAGTGCACAACAGCCAAAAGGTTCAGTGACAATCACTGAACATATTGGCACCGTTAGGGCAGAGTAAGCACCACCTTCCATTTTCTTTTCCCTTGTCTCAAAATTCCGCTTTTAATGTATCCGATATTCGTTCGTGGATCACGGAAGATGTTGAAAATTTTCAAGAGTGTTCCCTTGACAACATGCTCAAGTATTTCCTCGTGCATTCCACTGGCGAGCCGCAAGAGTCGTTCGACGATGCCCACAGGACGAGCTTGTTCGAAGAGTGTTTGGTTCCTATCTGCAACGGCGAGGCACAGGCCAACGATACCGATCTGTCCAAGGTCAAGGAACACCTCGTGCAATAGTACGCTTTGACGACAATGATGTCGTGATCGATTCTGATTGATTCATGTAGCTCAGAAGCACGCAGCGAGCACAGCACTGAATTATATCCTTCCTTCGTGACAATGGCAAGTGTGGTACTCCAGTACCTCCAGGAGATTGAGGTAACTGACCTTTGGCCCTTCAAGAATGACAACTCTTCTATCTCCTTCTAACGACCCACCAACGCCGAGGCACTTGCACCAAGGGGAATCCAAGCAGGACGTCGTCGTCATATCCAGATCTGATGTATATGACGCTGATACCTCGGAGCAGCAGACTCTTTGTTGGCAGGATATCCTCTTCACAATTCTTACAAGGGCTCCGAAAAAACTGCTTGACTGGCGTAACGTCCACACTTTTGTGCAGTTCGAGCGATCGACGAAGAAGATGGTAGCTCTTCCGGATCGATATGCTTTGAAGGAGATTACCCCACCCCAAGAAGTTGGTGTTTTGAATGATGAAGCAGAGCCGGATGTACCCCGTGCTCATGATCACCATCTCTTCAAATCTGGTGAGTACATTTTCTGTACATTCACTTTGCAGTGTTCATTTTGTGTTCTAGTCAGTCAGTCTGTTCATCAGCGTAAAAGAACTTCTGAACATTTTGGTTCCCCTGAATCCCAATCAAAACGCCAAAGGTTACATACAGATGTCATCCTCTCATCAGCCAGGCTGGCTATTACACGGCAGAAATGTTTGCCGCCTTCGCTGCTCGCGAACATGCAATTGGTCTCGTTGTTATTGGTGAGTGTTCTCACCCGCCATGATGGAGTGTTCGTTTACCGATGTTGCGGTAGGTGATATCCTTTACGTCTGGTGGTATGACCGACAACGCGCTATTCAATGTTCTGGGCTTAATTTCATCGAAGATCTTTCACGGTTTCTTGTCCTCCTTCTCGCACTGCAACGCTTCGAGGCAATACACTGGGGCCAGAATTCGCATGTGGACCCCACATTTGGTCCCAGGCTGAAGTCTCAGAAGACGACCCTTAGTGACGATGAGGGCAAGGAGATCCAAGTTGATTTTCGGCTGTCGGATGAGACTCGGGTCACACACTTTGGTTTGAATACCCGGGCAACTACATGTTGCCTGTTGAGTGCGAGGAACTTTCCAAGGACTCTGATATAGTTGCCAAGACCTTCTGGATGGGACCTAGTACACACATGAGTGAGCCTGAGATCTTGAAGAAAGCGCACGAGATCACAGAAATTGATCCTGACGTGAACGGCCACATTCTGGAGATGTTGTGGTTCAAGATGTCCCATGATACCTCCACTGCAAAGATTTGGGAGCGTCTCGGCCTAGACACTGAAGGAGCTCGTGTTCTGTGTGTCATCATCCTCCAAAAGTTGAGACCGATCACTGAACTTTATGGAGACAAATTTCTACATGGTGGGCAACAGTAAAATGTGAGTCTTGGTCTGTTGCTAGCGTCGGACCAGCTGGTTCACTTTTTGATTCGAGGTCACCACACCCTCTGGAAGCGCAGCATTTATCATCGGGATGTGAGCCCATCCAATCTCATGTATCACGTAGACACGCAGAACCAGATCGTGGCTGTCCTCAACCATTTCGACATGGCGTCGATCCGGGCGACTGCTACTACTACTGGAACCCAGTGTGCTGGCACCATCCCATTCATGGCGCTACAACGCCTTAGCAAAGTGGCATTTCAGGGCAACATACTGCATGTGTATGAACACGACGCGGAGTCATTCGTTTGGGTCCTGGTATGGATCTCCCTCCGGTATGCGAACGGCACATTGAAGCCTGACCACAACCGCCCGCTCGACGCTTGGCTGATGGTAGATCCCATTGGGTACAGGAAGGAAAAGAGTGACTTTTTGGCCAACCCTGAGGAGTGGGACAGGTTGCACGCCAGTGAAGGTCATGAGCAAAGTTGGAAGTTGGCCCAAGAATGCATTCGGATACTGAAGTGGAGAGGGGCTGAAAGGGAAGAGGCGAAGCGTGCCCACAAGGAAGAACATTTGGATGCTGATTTAGTATTTCAGAGACTTTTGAGGGGTCCAACCAGTCGTTACTTGGAGTGATGCAGGATTATTTCTGTGGGCAGTTTTACATCCCACACTCTAACTATTTATATCTATCTGTGTTCTAATGTTTTGGATCTAGCTGTCATTTCAATGAATGTCCGATGTGAGTACATGGTGGTGGTGCTGGTGTGGACGGGTGCTGCAGAGTCGTGGTGACGCCGCAGTTGGACGACGGTCGTCACCGCCATGGCACGATGATGCATCTGAGCGGAGTGATTGAAAGGCGAGGTCGTGTTCCGTTCGATTGATTGGAAGAGAATAATGGAGTAAATTACGCAAGGAAGAATCTAAGACGTTGAATGAGTTGGATACGTCAACACCCGCAGCGCACGGCGATAATCTTGCAAACCGACGCGTAGACCATGATGAACTAAGATGTCATCCTTTCCTACTGTCCCTAATTATCACTTGTCAGTCATCGCTCGACGTAATTCTCAACGTTGGGATGGGGACTGTGCAATGTGAGTATGAGTATCAGCGCTAGGAACTAGGTCCCAGTCAAGCACATCCCAAACGACCCCTTGATCGGACGTTGATCGTTCAATCGTTCATCCCGCAGTTCACGCGACGTCGGGCGAACAATCTATCCTATACATACAACATCAGGGACGGACGTGCGACTTTATGCCACATGTCCAATTTGTCATGGATGTACTCTACCCACGGCCTAATCGTAGATGAAAAGTACACCGGTACGACGAGGGTATTGCAAACATTCATGTTGTGGCCAGCATCTATACAATTTGATTGCCAACCTCGACCAACGCGTAAGCAAAGAAAGTAGCACCAAAAAAAGAGTACGACGCCAAGGAGCTCACACCCTCTGCAAAGAAAAAAAAGAGGCGCACATCGTCACGTTTCACCATCCGAACACTCTAGGAGCATATCGTTATTCAGTACAGGTCATCGAGAACAAGAGTTGTGACCGCTTACTCCTCGTGCATCTCGACGCCGCCCACAGCGCGCTTCATCTGCGGATCGAAACACCGCACTGTATCGCTGACGCTCTCCGCGAGCGACACAGGCCCACAAGCGCCGACGAACACGCCGCTACAGCTGCCGGTGCTGAGCGTGGCTTGGACGAGGCGCTCGAGCTGTTTGGCCAGGTTCGGGCGCCCAGCGCGGAGGGTGATGCCTGGAGGGAGGTAGATGCCATCGAACGGTCGGGTCGGCGCGTGTGTGTAGAAGACAGAGACGTGAAGGCGCGCGGTGGTACTCTGCGAGACGAGCGCCGCGAAAAGAGGAATCATGGGGGTCAAAGACGCTGGAAGGAGCGGGAGGGCTTGGTAAGCGCAGTGGACATGCAGCAAGAAAACCAGACGAACTAGGGTCGGCGATACACCAAACGACGTTGATCTCCATGAGATTGCTCGATTCGGCTGATCGAACGAGATCTTGGACAGTGGACAGTGCAAACGTCACACCGCTTCCGCCGACGACGAACATGGCACCAGAGTAGCTTGGAATGACGGTGTTCCCGACACCACCTATATACGTCAACTCGACCCAAACGTGGAACAAAGGAACGTACCATACGGTCCTTCGACCATCACCCTGATCTTCCTGCCAACCTCTTGCCCTTGCTCGCCGTATACGGATGTACCAGCCATCTCGTACATCCTGGTCGTCCACCGCCCGGTCTTCTTGCAAAACAAGACTAGACCCTCTTCCGTCTTGCTGACGCTGGCGACCGTGAACGAGTGTACCTCCGTCATACCCCAAAGACCCATAGCGGTCGAGAGGACGCGCAGATGAACGTGTTGTCCAGCACGCCATCCGGCATTGAGAGTAGGGATCTCTACCCGAGTAAGACCAAGCTCGGGAATTGGTCGGATGGTAGCGGTCGTAATGCGCGTTTTGATCGCGCGAACGAGGTGGTCCAGACCGTAGAAAGCACAGGCCAGAGCTACATAAGGAATATAGTCCTCATGATGGTAACAAAGC
>JBBPJL010001341.1:0-10043 GCA_038088675.1 Xanthoconium separans
AGCCTTGATGACTCCAGTAGTGGCTGTGTAAAAGCTCTAGTCATGATTACATAACTGTCACATGACTGAAATCATTCTCTCTCACTTAGAAAAGTGGGGAACTCTAATGAACTACTAGATTACCTTAGATGCAGATAACTTTTTAAATTCATTGAGAAATTGAAAAGGATGGGTGGAAAACTAAAAGGTGGGTAAATTTCCTAAAGAGAAAAAATGGCTGTAAAGGAAATAAAGAAATTCTATTTTCTAAGAAGAAATCAATGATTCCCACATGAATTCAATTCATGCAGGTCAGAGGGTCTTCTAGATAGATCTCTCGGAGGGATTCAGCCATTTCCTTTACTCCATGCCCTTTCACAACCAGTTGTTCTATCATTCTGATTGCTTCATTCTTTTCTTCCTTCTCTGCAGCTTTGTCCTTGACAATTCAATTTTGTATGGGAGGACGTGGTAATTGTTTGTCTGATCAAGGTCCAGATCTCCAGTTTCGGGATCCTTTTCGGTTGTCTTTGTGGTTTCTGGTGGAACAACCCAGCTTCTTACATATGAAGCATTTGCCTTCTCTCATGTGTTTGGCCCTCTCTACAGGGGAGAGTCAAAGATAGTCAACATCCATGGTGTTGGGGTCACAAGTATGGGTGGAGGTGGTTCCGTATCCTCCAAATCCAGATCTTCTGCCTTGGATATCCCTGATGTGTTCAGTTTGGCAGGCAAATTTCCCTGCCACTTTGATCCAGGCATTGACAGTGAGAGGTTCTTCATTGGAACCTAGTACTTTCTCCATGAGGTCGTCGTTGTGGACCCCTCGGCTGAAGGTTTCGCAAAGAGTGGATTGATTGATGATTCCAGACTGTGCTGCCAAGAGTTTGAATTCGGAAGCAAATTTGTTGTACGCTTCCTCCATGTTAGGTCCTTGGCGAATGGTATAGAGTTTCCTCCTAGCCGAGGATGCTTTGTCATGGATGGACATCATGCTCCAGAAATCAGTTTTGAACTTTTCCCAGGTTTGGTCAGCTTCTGGGATTAGTTTCTTTGCCATACACTCATAGTATCCTTCAGAGAATGTTCTTCCTTCGCCCTTACTCATCCTATTCAGGGCAGTGACAATTTTTGCTTCATCATTGTACTTCAGGTTGATGGTGAAGTACGTGTCCATGGCATGGAGCCACCAGTTGGCATCTATGCTGTTTCCAGAGAACTCATCAGGTAATCTGGCTT
This sequence comes from Xanthoconium separans, assembly GCA_038088675.1. Taxonomy (NCBI): domain Eukaryota; kingdom Fungi; phylum Basidiomycota; class Agaricomycetes; order Boletales; family Boletaceae; genus Xanthoconium; species Xanthoconium separans. The sequence continues at coordinate 1,219 of JBBPJL010001341.1, forward strand.
TTAATTCAGGCATCTCATCTTCTGAATTGGAGTCAGGGTTAAGGGGAAGGAATTTGTTTAGGTCAGATTGGAGAAGATGGGGCAGACCAATGGATGGGGCCAAATCTATCTTCCTCTTCCTCAGGGATTGGTTCAGTGGTTGATTTGAAAGCTGGTTCAGGGTATGCCACAGGAACCTGGAGGGTGAGCAGAATCAAGGGTCGGGGTGGAAGAGTGTGTGTAGCTCTCCTTTCCTCAAGATTTTGTTCCACCACTCTTTCCTGCACTCGTTTGTATGCTGCTTTCTCATCGAGAGAGGCAAGCCTCCGGGAAAGGGGAAGGTAATCAGGGTGGCCATCAGGTAGTTTTCAAAGGTCTGGTAGTCTTCGTGTGGGAGGGGGGGTAGGATCCACACTGGGAGAGGGTTCAGGGGAAGATGAGGGGGCACAAAACCACAATATGATGGGTGAGGCCTTCTGTTAAGAAACAGGGCCTGATCAGTAATCTAGTTCTTTTGTTACACTTACCATGACAACTGGAGTAAACACAGTTGTAGAGGACAAAACAAAAAGGAAGCAGTGTTCTGTTTGATAGTTGACGAGTTAAGCTGAGTGAAGTAGTCGATGTTGCACTCAACCCAAAAAGAAGGGTCCTCTTGTGACAATGGGAAGTCCTAGTTCTTCACTGGTAGAAAGAGAAGAGACTCAAGCGAGAAGAGAACTACTTTGAGCAAGAGGAATTCCAGTTAATGTGGTAGTTATTGCGTAGAACTAGATTGTGTTTACAAGTACAAGACTCGAGTATTTATATGATGAGAAATCTAGCACGGACCATCGGGTCCCATAGGAAAAGTAAGTGTTCCGCTAGTTGGAACAAGATGGATGGGAAGGAATCAGAATGAGAACAGAATCCTGCTGTCCGGAAGAGTGGAACATCAGTGAGCAGGAGGAAACGGGTGTCATACTCAGGGAGAGCCGCTGAGTGACAGTACATCATTGTATGGGAATAGATGGAAGACATCGGATGGGAATGGTCCCATCATGAGGAGGGAAAGAGTTCAAGAAAGTGAGAAGAAGAAAATAAACGCACCATAGGTAAAACTGTAACACTGTGTTTCTCTGATCACAAAGCCCCACCCATTGTGTTCATCAGTGCACCTGCATTTGCACTAGCATGTCACCTGGAAGGCTCTGTACAATTCAGCATACAACTCCGCCATTGAGAACACCAAATTCTGCTCCACTTCAGCCAACCCTGATCCTTCATCAAACCTCTCCAAAGTCCCTTTGGAGTATCATGACTTCACCAATGTGTTCAGTAAGAGCAAAGCTTCCAAGCTCACTCCACATCATGAGCATGACTTGAAGATCAATTTAGAAGAAGGAGCATCTCCTCCATGGGTACCACCTACTCCCTCTCTCCCTCCAAACTTGAGTTGCTCTGCACATTCCTAGATGAGCATTTAGCTATGGGTTTCATTTGACCTTCTTCCTCTGCTCATGCTGCTCTGGTCCTCTTTGTCTGCAAGAAGGATGGGTCACTCCGGCTTTGCATTGACTTTCGAGGACTCAACAAGATCATGAAGAAAGACTGCTACCCTTTACCCCACATCTCTGACCTCTTAGATGCCCCTAGCCAAGCCAAGATTTATACCAAACTCAACCTCCACCATGCCTACCACTATGGTTGAGCGCAACTTTCCAGATACGGACTTCCCCAGCACCAACACTGGCTAATTGTTGATGATGCAGGTCCCATGTGAGAGATTCAATCACTTCCAGCATGTGTGATGGAGATGGAGGAGAAGGAGAAGAGCGGGGAATCCTTCGAACATTGGTAGAGATGGATATTACTGTCTGATGCACCAAATACAAAACTGTCTTTGTCATTGTTATCAGCAAGCCTGACCCATGCAAGACAGCTGATATAGCCTGCTGATGGAATGCACAACTCCTGCACCATTTCACCAGACAATAAGTTCCAAACAACAACGCGGCTGTCATTGCCTAAATATGACATCAACCGAAGGATAAGAAACAGAGGTCATATATCCTTACCAGCACTGAGAAGGTGTGATCCCTGAGGATTGACAGCCAACACGTTCACTGCTTTTGTATGGCGGATGAGAGTGAATTTGTGGGACATCTACATGAAGTGGTCCATCAGTGAGGAAATGCCAACCAGGAAAACATCAACCAGGGAAGTATGTACTGAGTGTGCCGAGTGTGCCATTGTGGATATCAAAAACATATGTGATGAAACATGGGGACAAGGCAGAAGGCTTTTATGCAACCAAGTGAACAACAGAATCACATCCATGATTTGTCAAACCGTGGTGGAAGGCCAAGAAAGATCACCCACCAAAGATACAATTGTCAGTGCTAGCCTTACATGGGAACCATGACAGCCATGACAATGGAGACACCTTGGGTGTAGTGTCAGCATGAACTAGCATGGACAACGTTAGACAATGTTACCTTGCAATGCTTGGTGTTTGTTACTCAATGCGGGGGTATTTCACTGCTTGGTATTGCTCACAATCCATTTCGGATCCACCATGACAAAAGTCTAAGTTACTACATTACATTTTCTAAGTACAAGGTGAGTGGCAGAGTGAGCGGCATAGTAACCGATACACAAGTGGCTTGGATGATAGTAGAAAGGAAAAAAAGAGGGTGGGAATTTCTTGATCATAAATAGTGTCCAGCGATTAGCCGACACGTGATGCCGTCACTTGCAGTCTTGCACATCTTTGGATGTCCCTGGCAGAGCGCCAAACACTACAAAGGTGGCTACTTAGTGTTTTTTGCACTCTTTCTTCTTGCCATCACTAGTACGATTAACACACTTGTGATAGTAGAACCTAGCTAGTAGTAAAAATGATAATTGTAAGGAAACAGTTTCGTAGCAACCCCCGGTCGGCACAGATCAAGTTATGAGCTCAAAAGGTTTAATCTCATATCAATTGAAACCATGGGTGCTGGCAGTAAGTTGTCCCAAATGCCATTCTTGGTGCAGTCGAGTCCGCCATCCAGATGCGCCCAATGATCGTTTTTTGTTATGTTACACAACTCATTGTTGTCTAGCATTGTCTAACTATATATGATTGTTGTCAGGGCCATCTTTAATATTCCCCTTTTGTTTATTCAACCCTTCAGTCCGCCATCCGGGTGTGCCAAATGATCGTTTTTTATTATGTTACACAACTCATTATTATATAACCATCATCAGCGCCATCTTTGACGTTCCCCTCTATTATTTATTCAACCCCTGACTCTACATACCCTCCTTCAAACGACAATTGTGAGCTCAATAATTTAATCTCAGATCAATCGAAATCATGGGCACACTGCAGATAGGTCACCCCAAATGCCATTCTTGATCACAATAGCAGGTGCAGTCAATTGGGTCATTCAGGCTCAGTGTATCGTCCGCCATTGGATCAGGTGCGGCCATTGATCATTTTTTGTTTGCTACATAACTCATTGTTCTTGCCTAGCCATATATGACCATCATCAATGCTGTCTTTTACAGTCCACCATCGATGTCAGTCCTTATTGTTATCATTCAGCCCCTGACACTTCTAGTGTTTAGAGCTGCAAGGTTCATAAGGCCAGTGGGTGTCAGTAACTCCTCAGAATTGTGTTGGCATGAAATTGATGCACCCTTGCCGTCTTTACTCTCCCTCCCACTATCTTCCATATCGAAGGTATCCTCCATCTCACTCACATCCCCAATTCCCTGTAGTTGAATGTCTGAATGCTGGACCCTCCAGACCAGGCAATCGTTTCATCTCAGGTGACCGACTTCTCAATCCAATGCCAACTCTACAGTCCGGCCCATCTATGGAATCAGAATATTTGGTGTGTTCTTCTCTTACTTTGGAGCCAATGGAAGATGTTGAGGCACCCGACAAGGTGATGTTCTCACTCATTCTGTTAGTTTTGGTGATTTCGCACCTCATTTCGACTCCATTTCGGATTCTAACCATGCCCATGGTGTTCCCCATGGTCACTTTACTTACTTACCATTTTTCCGCATTTTTCTAGAATGTTGTGGCCACTCTGCCCATACAGAGTGTTGCCTTTGCGTTCTCATTCAGCTGTGGCTGACTGTTTACTTTTATTTACTTGAAGCGCACATACACCCTGGAGTTCCACTTTGTAGTCTTTGGTTACTCACTGTGGACTCCAGAGTCGCCCTGAGTTGATCCCATTAGTGGTTAGTCCGCTCTCAATAAGCCTTTTGCTCTCAACACATTCCAGCCTTAAATTGTTGACACATCCTCGATACAGGCCATGTCTACTACTTCTGATCCTCCAACAGTTCCTGAGGTAGTCTACGTCCAAGATTTATATCAACTGCTCGGTTAGGAGATTGAAGCCATAGTAAACATGGCGGTTGCATCAGCGGCAGACCCCAAGATGACCAAGAACTTGCATGGTGACATGCACCCCTGAGAGAGGTACATATGTAGGTATTAGCTGGTAGCTTCACCACCTCACTCAGTATAGACAGTTCTGAAAACTGCCTTGCATTACATTGGAAGGGTCATTTGGCAAGGTTCTGCAACTGTAGTCAGTTTTACTGTGCACTGCGTGGGTTACAATGGCCTTGGCCAGGCAGTTATTATCACAGGTATGGTTTAACAGTCGACATTTTGATAAATACTCATCCATGTACCAGGTCAGCAGTCCAGCACTATGCCTGGGGGTTGGAGTGAACACTTTAGTCCACCACTGTACCTGTTCGAGGCCCTTAGTGATACTTGGGGAGGTGTAGCCTATCTAGCAGTGTGTATCGTATTGTTACCGAATATTACCGAATAAATGTTTATTAACTGACCATCCAGATGGAAAGTCTGCTCTGCTTTGCCACATTGCTGATGTATTCCTGGATCAACACAATTTTGCCAACACCAGCACTTTCAGAGACCAATCTTTCCACCACGTGCATAGCCAAAATGTTGACAATGTTGGTACCCGCCTTGAGGCTTGAGAAGTAGTGATTGGTCAAGGAATGGAGGTAGCATGTATTGTATGGAGGAAAGAGCTTAACACCCTTGATGCCTCGACAAGCGTAAATCAGTGGTTAAATTTGGCCTCATACACAGTACCACTTCAGGCTGAATCCATTATATACAAAGGTGGTGATAAAGTGAGACCTAGAATCTCGTTATCTTAATTTCAAGATCATCACTACTCACTATTTCCATGAAAGAGCTTCGTATATCCCCAATCGCTGCATCCAAGTGGATTGCGGATCCTGGCACCAATGTTAACACTCCTACATTTGGGATGGATGGGAGACCCATATCTTTCAGTACTAACTCCCTGAGCGGAGAATGGTGAAGCGTTGACATGGTGAAGGGGATGATGGATGGGGAAAAGATGATGCTGCAATGGGACGAGAAGGACTGGAGCCAACTTGGTGTTGTGTCTAATTGCTCTGCGAGTGACATGATGGGGGGCACAGTGAAATCCGAGCAGGCAGCGTACAAGATCTCCAAGCACCCAGATGCCTTGATAGTAGCAAGAAGGGACACCGTACACGTTTGGAGGCTATGCTGAAGAACAAAAGGTACACAGCTGCTATATTGGCACATTGGGGAGTCTCGAAAAATATTTCCAAAGTTTGGAGGTGGCGCTCCTTGGGGTCAAAAAGGGAGCAGTATAGCTGTCCTGGATGTGTGAAACCAGCCATGTGCCTCCAGACCATCAGGGCTTCAACACTGTCTTGGTCAACAGTGGTCCATAGGCCTCCACGTGGCGCAAAGTTGAGGGTGTTGAGATAATGTGGGGGCAGAGATGGTTTTGAGGATCAAAGAAACTTGAGTGCAGGTTTGAGGTCCAATATGCCAAGGAGATCAACGATTTGGTAAAGGAGCTCGTTAAGGAGAATAAGTAATGAAACAGAGGACCTTATGTCTTGAAGTTTATCCCAGGCCAAGTGCTTCGCGAGGGGTGATGCTGGAGAGGGGCTGTCCTCATCTCTCCTGCGTTTTAATTGGTGGACACCAGAGTCACTGTATATGTCGGAATCAGGGGGTCTCTCTGCGCACGTCAGCTCTGAGGACTCAATGCTCTGCTTTGAAGCTGTTATCAACACAGGGGTGGATGAAGTTCATATGAAAGTTTACCAGATCAGTATCACCAATTAGAGAAGCGAGCCACTTTGCGGGAGGAACTATCAAGTGATCTTCATCCTTCTCCTGCTAAACGCCCTATATAAACACAAAACATTTCTTGAGAGGTATGTAGAGCGTACCTGCTTCATTACTCGGACAAGGACAGGCTGCTTGATGGGGGGTGGTAACAAGGACTCCTCGTCCTTCTCCTGTTTCAAGTCCTGTACATGTTAATTTTGAGGATTGGGTGGAAGGATGTGGAATAAGATTGGTCTCTGAAACAACAAGGGCGACCCGCTTTGTGGGTGGTAAATTGAATGGGTCCTCATCCCTCTTCCACTTCAAAGTCTACCCATGGTTGTATACTTGTAAGAAAACAGATCATGTCGCTATAAATATTGGGAGGGGGGTGGACGATTGAAAGGCTAAGACCTGGGTCAGGGCTAAATGAACAACAATAAGGACTGACATCGATGGTGGACCGTAAAAGACAGCGTTGACGACAGTCATATATGGCTAGGCAAGAACAATGAGTTGTATAGCAAACAAAAAATAATCAATGGCTACACCTGATCCAACAGTGGACAACACACTGAGCCCGGATGACCCAATCAACCACACCTGCTATTGTGATCAAGAATGGCGTTTGGGATGACCTATCGCCAGCACACCTGTGATTTCAATTGATCCGAGATTGAATTTTGAGCTCACATTTGTCATTTGAAGGAGGGTTATGTAGAGCCAGGGGTTGAATAAACTGTTAGTTTTGGTGATTTCGCACCTCATTTCTACTTCATTTCGGATTCTAACCATGTCCATGGTGTTCCCCATGGTCAATTTACTTACATACCATTTTTCCGCATTTTTCTAGAATGTTGTGGCCACTCTGCCCATACAGAGTGTTGCCTTTGCGTTCTCATTCAGCTGTGGCTGATGTTTACTTTTATTTACCTTGAAGCGCACATACTCCCTGGAGTTCCACTTTTGTAGTCATTGGTTACTCACTGTGGACTCCAGGTTAGTCTACCTTGTTGTTCTCTCTTAATATCATCTTGGTTACTCACTCTGGACTCCAGAGTCGTCCTGAGTTGATCCTATTAGTGGCTAGTCCACTCTCAACAAGCCTTTCGCTCTCAACACTGGGATGTCAAGCAGGACAAAGCTGCTGGTGAACTGATGCTCAACATCGCCCCAGAGCAGAGAGCTCACATCAGGATGAATCAGGACAATCCTGTCGCCGCCTGGAAGGCCTTAGAGGCATTCTTCGTCCAGAAGAAGGCTGGAACTCGTTTTGTCGCCTATGATGAGTTCTTTAGCATCAGGAAGCGTCCGGAAGAGTCTTTGACTGCTCTCACTGCTCGAGTTGAGGATTCCATCGCCAGGATGAAGGAATTGCGCCCCATCAGTACCCCTCCCTTTGATATTGCGAAGCTGGATGATGAACTCGCTTGCATGGCTATGATTAGAGCTCTGGGACCAGAATACTACCATTTCACCTCATCTCTTGCCCTGCTCACTGATCTAGACAAGGAGAAAGTCAAGGATGCGTTCCAAACCGAGGAAATCAATCGTTGCCCTCGCCCTGATGGCTCTAGTCCCCTCCCTTCGTCCTCAGTTCTCTCTGCCAATGCATCTTCCTGCGTCCCCATCTGTTCCTGCTGTTGCCAATGCTGCCAACATCGCCCAGAACGCTCAGGATACCCCAGAACGCGCCGGAAATGCAAGTCTTCGTTCCAGTGACCCCTCTACTCCGTCCCAGCACCCTGCTAACTCTGGTTGGAATGCAGACTCAGGTGCCACTTCTCATATGACACCTCATCACCATTGGCTGCGCAACTATACCCCTTATCGCATGCCTATCACTTTGGCGGACAACACAACAGTTTATTCAGCTGGTGTTGGGTCTGTAGTGTTCCATCCAGTAATAGAGGGAAAGGGTGCTAGAGCGATCGAGTTTTCTCGAGTCTTGCATGTTCCAGACCTCCGAAATAACCTTCTATCTGTCCTGTATCTCACTCGTCATTCTGGCCTCGTTGTCAGCATCAATGATACCCATATGGTCTTCTCTCAGCGTTCTGGACCGCCTCTATTCTTTGCCAGCATCACTGGGAACAATTCTGCGTTCTTAGATGGCACCACTGAGTCTGTTAGCCAGCAAGCATTCCCTGCGACGACCTTGCCACTTGATTGGACTCTCTGGCATCGCAGACTCGCCCATCACAATCTAGCAGGTGTTAAATCGCTGTTGGATCGCAATCTGGTCACTGGTTTGAAGCTGGATGTCAAATCTTCGCCAGATCCAGTCTGTGAGCCATGCTTAGCTGGCAAGATGCATGCCAACCCATTTCCTTCATCAACTTCCCAGTCATCTCGTCCTCTGGAGCTTGTTCACAGCGATGTTCATCAGGTTTCCCATCCCTCCTTCTCTGGCTGTCGCTATTGGGTTACTTTCATCGATGATTACTCCAGATATCGCTTTGTTCTCCCCATCAAGCGCAAATCGGACGTCTTTGATGCGTTCAAGACATTCAAGGCTTTCGCTGACAACCAGTCTGAGCGCAGGATCAAGGTGCTTCGAGATGACAAAGGGGGTGAGTATATGAGCAACACTTTTGCAGATTTCACTACCCAGTGTGGCATTATGCGCCAGCATACTGTCAGGGCTCAACCTCAGAAGAATGGTGTTGCAGAGAGGGCCAATAGGCTGCTCGATGAGCGC
>JBBPJL010001342.1:0-10032 GCA_038088675.1 Xanthoconium separans
AGGAGATGATTTGATTGGTTTGATCAATGGAAAGGGATTTCATGGTGAAAGAAGTGGTAAAAGCGAGGTTGTTTGGCTGTGTTTACATCATGTTGAACTATTCATACATCACATGACCCATTGCTGATATAATACCTCACTACAACATATGGTTTCCAATATTCAATACTTCAGCAACAAAACCATTGCAATGACATGGGTGACTTAAATTAGCAATATCTCCACAGCCTCGGGGCCACATCACATGACCCAGGGACCATTTTGTAGCTGAGGGTTTGTACATTGTTTGGCTCCACCAAAGCTAAGCAATATTCCCATGGGTGTTTGCAGTGCGCTTCGCGCACTGCGTTAGGGTTAGGCATTGCAACGGTTTTGTTGCTCACTGTAGCTGTTGAGCTCAATATCTAGTCATGTAATGTCTATTGCTTGTTATCCAAGTGCAAGTTCTCCTTTCCGCGTGGTGGGGCTGCTGTATTATGAAGAGGATGCATGATGCAGACACGGTTGCGCTCTGACGACAATCAATACACAGTGGATAAGTCCATAAACTCAGCGACACATACTGTTGTGACCTTCCATACCACAGGCACTACATTTGTTCTTTTTGGTGACTGCTGCCGAGGAGGACAACAGTGGAAGCACGGTATCAGCCAATGGGAGCCCATGAGCTTGAGGTGCTGTCAGTGTCGCAGGAGATGAAGCTGGCTTAAGTGGACGTGGAGTTGCGACGAGAGCAGACGTTGCGGCGGGAAGCGGTAAGATTTGATGGACAATGGCAATAACTTCTGTGCCAAATAGAATAGTCTTGCCGCGGGCCCAACGTGTTTCACGAGAGAGGTCGTCCAGCGTTTTGATCTTGGAAGCACTGGCGCACTCAACAATCCGGTCGAGTACCCCATCCGGCATAATGGTGGCTGGTCCAAGGTCTATCAGGCGTGCTTCACCATGGGTATCCCGCATCTTCTGCTCTCGCCAGTCCTCCAGTGCTTCGGACAACTCAAACTCCTTTGGACCCATGGTGAATTTTGTTATGCGGGAACGTGCTGGGACCTTTGGACGTGATGCGGTGGGGACAACTTGAATGTCGATGGTGGGATAGTCAGGATGGTGGATGTCACAACAGAATGAAGGTGGCACTGGCGCACAGCGTTGACAGCCGTTGCTGTTTGACGAGTCACACGCGCGGTGATCAACACCTGTGGGAGAGAGAAGCCCGTCTTGTGAAACGGACCAATAGCAAAATATGTAATTATGAACTCACCTGACGAAGCGTCGTCAAAATGTATGTTGAAGACCTTACGACGGCAATGGAACACGGGACGAAGGTGGGCATTGATCAAACAATCCATTGCAGGATCGAGGTCTCGGCAACCTTGTCTCTTCTCCTCTGGCTTACATGGTTTCATCAAATCCCGTAACTCTTTCTCACTTGCTTTCTCCCCCAGCGCATCGGTCGTCGTATGTAGTGAAGAATTGATTTCTTCCTCACTGCTCTCACCCTCGTCATCACGTTCTTCCATGGTGCCATTGGCTTCGAGTTGCGGCACTTCCAGAACGGGCGTCGCTGTCGCAGTTACTGTTGTAACGCCTGCTTGGCGTTTCCTCGCTGGTGTTTGCATGGTCCGTGATGTCTTTGCTTTGCGTTTCCGAGCTTCTTGACGCTGACGCTTTACTTCACGGACATCGTCAAAATACTCTTTCTCTGCAAACAAGATCGCAGTTCCTTGCAACGTGCGATCTCTCACGGCACGACCCCAACGCTGCCAAAGTGTGGACAGCGTACATGATGCACGCCATTGTATAACCAAACAGATATCCGATATGTCCATGCCCTGGACATTTGGTGAGTGTTATGTTTGTTCTCTTCACGTTAACATACCATCCCAAACGACTCTGTAGTGCACAGGCCCCAAGTATCTCCGTTGGTTAATGCCAAAACCTCCGTCTCCTTAAACTCTGATGTCATGTCAGAATTAAACCACTTGATCTTGTGTCGTACGTTGCGAGGTAAGCGGTTTCGCAGGAACTTCGCAGCGCTGATGGAGTCTTGGATGTTGTCAAAAAATATTAGGAATTTCGGAGGGATTAGATCCCCTTCTTTCCAACCTTCCGGGATAAGGAATCCGAGATCGGCGTACGTCGAGAGGGTATAATCGATTTTTCTGACAGAGAGGTAAATGTTCGAGCGGTCGGTTGTGGTATGGATTGTTACGAGCTTATCGCTGCGTATATGAAGTGATTTCTTGAGTTCAATGAGGGCCTCCGGTGTAAGGGTTGCTGATGTGATCATATAGGGTACCCGGCGAGGCAAGATATAATGCAAGCGCTGAAGCTCCTTATATTCTGGCCAGAAATCTTTCCAGGTCCGGATGCAGTGTGCCTCATCAAATATGATGCCAACTATATGCACAGTGAACTCGGACTTTGACAGCAGCTTCTCAAACCCTCCAGCCTTCATTAATTGTTCTGGACTGACAATAACAGCACGATACTTCAGGTTCTCAATAGCCTGGTAGCTTGAATGGTAAGCAAGCATCCCATCTGATAGTCTACTTGAAGCTTACCTGTAAATTCTTGTGTGTCGCAGTATCAGCATTAATTGAAATACTTTCAATACCAACTTTCTGAAGGGTCTCGGCATTTTGTTGACCAAGCAGGTTGAGTGGCGTGACAACGATTTGAATACCTGTTGGGCAGAACAAGAGTGGTAGCCAGAACGACAACGTCTTCCCCATGCCGGTGCCTGCGACACATACAATGTCACGGTCTTCCATTAAGAATGCCCGGGCAACCTCGAGTTGCCATAGACATGGTGTTTTGTTGAAGACAGCCTTGGCTCTCTCACGAATGACTGAGATGTCCAATGCTTCAGGAGATGGGGCCATATGTTTTGTCAACAACTTCTCAACATTTCGCGTACCATACACCGATGATACGTAAGGACACGAATAAATTCCTAAGACCTAGATTAAGTGTTGTGTATTTCTCAAAAATTTTGAATTCTGCTGTTGCAGGTTTGTTCGGACCGGTGTGGCTGACGATGTTTACAAATGTTTTATTCCAGCTGCTGCTGGAGTGTTCGAGGATTAAGGTTGTTCTGGGTTTCAATCTCTACATAGCCACTCGGTATCCTCCGCCCCTCGGATGTAGCCCTCGTTCACTCCAGCAGTGGATGGGTAGGAGCCTGGGTGCACGCCTTCCCCCCACAATACTGGTAGATGTAGAGACGTACTTGATTGTTGTTGATCCCATTTACGTCCTCTGTGACAGATGCTGTGATCGCACGCACAGCATCAATCATACAGACGTCTTCGCGGAGGGGAATGACGGCGATGATGCAAGACACGCCATCGATGCAACGTGGGAAGCGTGTTTTGCAGCTTGGGTTTGCTTTCGCTTGCTGTGCCCGTTGAGGTGGGCCTATGCTGCTACCGTGCTGGGCCACGAGTGAACCGGTGACTTTTGGGATGGACGTGGAGTGCATCCTGGCCAGCGAAGATGTGAGGCGGCGACATACAGAACACGATGTACACACCTTTGACATCTTTCATCACCAATTGCATAATTTGATTTGAACAGCTCGTTTTGCCACAAGACTCGCAACTTATCAGTGAAGTCAAGCTAGACTATGGTATGGCCGTCGCACGGTACAAGACAAGCAGCTTTTTCAATAAACCTGTGAACGATTTTTTTTTGAACAGTTGTGGGAAAGCGAAGATGGTTCAAATAGTTTCCAATGCATTACATAAGATGTTCCCGCGAGTCATTTGGTAGGTAGCGGAACAATTCTGGCCGTGAAAACCCTCCCCCACTTCATGGGAGTCGGGGAACGTGATATCAACCTCCCTGTCGTTGGTCCACCGAATTTACAAATTCAAGGAGTACATCCCATCTCCCATTTTGTTGATCAAGGCCGCAAGAGTGATGGTGAATGCGGAGGTAAGCGTAGACGCCCACAGTGTAGAGGTTCATCATTCGAAGCTCATGAAGGATTCTGAACCCTTGGGTCCTACCGAGCAGGCTCCAGCCTCAAGCTCACCAGCTCTGGTTAGCAATGCTTCCGACACGACTTGCTTTCCGCATGGCTGTCACCCCAGCAACTTCCCTCTGGAACTGAAGAAGGAAGGTAGTGGTTGGTTTGCGATTTTCAATCCGCGAGCGAAGTGGGTGCTCGATGTTGCGTTGGTACACACGCTCGTGCACGAAAGGTAAAGGGCATTGCAACTCATTGATGATACCAAATTGTAGCTAAATTTCACGTAAACAGTGTCGTGTGCTGTGTGTGATTCTTCCTGGACGGAAAGTTCCTTGCAACGGGATGTAATCTAACCACACAAATCTACGATACCAAAACTGGAGCAAAGACGTGGTGGGTAATACTCCCCCCTCTCTGAAGCCAGCACTCATTTCAGATACTCTTCAGTGTCCTGGTTGACGAAACTGCCGGGACGCTTGGAGATATGTATATCCGCAGTGTATGCTTCAGTCCTGATGTCAAATACCTTGCTACAGCCGCAGACAATAAGCAAATACGAGTAAGCAGCAACTCTTCTGAGATTTCAGATTTTTGAATTGATTATGCAGATCTGGGACATCGAGAAGAAGTCCATATGGAATGTCTTTGTTGGTCATCAACAAGAGGTTTACTCTGTCGAATTTTCCCCAGACGGTCGCCATGTCATTTCAGGTTCGACTGACAAATCGGTCCGCATATGAGATGTGGTTGATGGCTCATCCAAGGTCCTCACAGTAAATGACCCCGGAGGACTGGTGTGGTAAGCATGGTGTGGTGAGCATGTTGTTGGACTCGGTTTCTCTCTTGCTTATCGACGTTTCAGGCAAACTGAAATTTGGTATCCAAACGTTTGAGCTAATCTTGCCAAAGCATTGGCGCATGTACATTTCGACACACAATCCACCCCATGTCGTAGGTAGCGCTGAACACTGGGTGGGAGTTATTGCATAAGGTCTTCGGATTTGGTGAGTGATTTTCATGTAGTTGAAACCGGATTCAAGTATCAACAGTTGGGTTAGACGATCCTGAGCTCAAACCACTACAAAGAACTCTCATTGGAAAACTGATAAAGGCCGTTCAGAAGGGCAAGGTTCAGGAGTGGACCACTGCAACAATAACCATTTTGAAACTATGTGACTGTGAACATAGCGTCCATTACCTGGATGCTTCGTTAATGACTCGATCGGCGAAGGGCATTTGCCCTTATCTTTGTAACAAGACTGGCCTGTTGCAAGTCTTTATCTGTCAGCTGCGAGATGAAGATCGTGCATTGCTTGCTGCACACGCGCTGGCCATTTGTTTGAGACACAGTGAGTGGCATCGTGTGCTTCCTGTCACGCGTCACTTGATGGTGCACCAGCCGACATGAAGGAATCTATCAAGAAGAACGAACACTTTGAGGCACATCTTGTACATGTTGAAGCGGGACTATTTTGACGATGCTGTCGACCAAGTTGAAGGGTTCCAGATCTTCGCGGACTTGATGACACGTGGTGACAAACTGTTGCTGTCACTCTGGCTCCACGTGCTAATACGTGCGAAGTAGCTGATTTACAGGAAAAGATCAAAAAATGTGACATCGCCTACATTCTGAACACCAAGCTCACAAAGGGAAAGCGGAAGGAGATCCGCACGAGCCTGATCTGCTTGGATGTTTTCCAGTCTTTCGGTATGTGCGACTGGCAATTTAGGCTGACTGTAGCTGAGACATTCTGTAGCCTCAGATCTTCCAAGCGATGGCCTTCCCAATCCCTAGACAAAGGATTTGTCGATAGGAGTCTGGTATATCTAAGGAACCCCGTATGGAAGGTTCAGAAAACAGGGGTGACCATTCTTTTTGCGTTGTCACAGACAGGTAACAATAATCATGTGGTTGTCCCAACAGTTATTGCTGACCCTCATGACTTTAGATCGTGGTGTCAAGGCCATCAAAATTCGCATACCCGAAGTTATCCAGATGCTTTTGCTGATTGCGTCACCTTCTCCATCGACGCATCATCCAGGCATCCTTCGCAGATGATGGGACCTGCATGCACGCTCTGTATCTTCGCTCAGAATGGCAAGTATTGCCCCCTTCATGTTCCTTAAATCGAAATGACCTATCATTTTTAGTGATGCTGCGGGAGCACGTGCAAGTCGAGCGAATATGGCAGGCTCAAGCATTGGACCAGCCCATCCGCCCTTGCTTGCCCTCGCCCTCCCGACGCGCACGGCTTGCCTGCCCACGTTCCCACGGACGCACTCGTGCGCCACACCACCCGCGAGCCTCACGCCCGCCCTTGCCCTCCCGATGTGCACGGGGGTGAGGGCCCTGCCGTCTCGTCCGACGCCCTCATCCCCATCCTCCTGATGTGCACGGAGACCCCTCCCGTCCACCTGCGCCCTCACTTCGCCGCCTCACCCGACGCGCTCGCGCACAGCCCGCCCTTGTCTTCCCCACAGTGCCTGCCCTCGTGCTTACCACTTCGCCTCACCCATCCCATGTCTTCGCCCTCGCGCTCACCGTCGCACCAACTTCACGTGCACCTCACTCTGGCCCTTGCCCTCACCCTGCTCTCGCTCGCAACAGGGATGTGGCGATGACGACAACGACGCTACAACCACAACCACGCGATTGCCACGGTGTTGTCGTGGCCACTCGCCCAGAGAGTGCGACGGTCGCCTCGTGTCGCCACTGCGGCCGCGACGATGATGGCGCCTTGCCCACCCTGGTCCCTCCCTCCACACGCGACAACGACGAAGCTACATCCCCGCCTACCCTTCTTCCCTCGCCCTCCTCGTCCCGATGACGATGACGCACACCCCCTCTCCCCCTCTCTCCTCTCTCCCTCTCACTCCCTCTCCCCCGTCCTCTCCCATCCCATGACGACGACGCGCCCTCACGTGCCCTTCCTTCTCCCAATGACGACGACATGGTGACGTGCCTCCCCTCTCCCCCCTCCCTCTCCTTTGTCCTGACGACGCGATGACGCCAACAACAACGTGCGCCCTCGCCATCTCCCTCCCCTTCATCCTCACATTCATCCACCCTCCCTGCTCATATCCTCCATCATATCAAACATTATCACGTGCCTCCAGTTGCCCATAAAGGTGAGCAGCGTCGTGTTCTCGCTCCACCCAGGTTAACGAATCCCACTCCAGGCACTGTATACGTTTCCGCAGTCCGTTGGCATTGCAGGAGGCCGTCCCTCATCCTCGTATTACTTTATGGGTTCTCAAGCAGACAATCTCTTCCATCTCGATCCTCATCATGCACGCCAGACAGTTCCACTCCGTCCCGCACCGCCTTTATCTATGTATGACTATCCCACCATTCACAGTCGCGAGAGTACACCCGATAACGCATCCGACAGGCGCGCAGCCACACATTCGCCACCACCCACTCGTCATCTTCCCACCATCATGCTCCCACCTCCCCGTTGTCCATCAGGACTGGCTCCTCGACGTTCTCGTATCACTTATCCATCTCACCTTCCACTCTCCAGCACCAACTCTCGACAGCATGGTGCTTGACATCCTCCTCGGTTTCATCACAACATCTATCGCAGTAGCAAAATGCAAGCATGCCCCCCCTCCCCGCGACATGGGTATTGAAGAAGGAGACTTGGACGCCGTAGCCGATCACTACGTTACACAGTATAACGCAGCGGAACTGCGGACATTTCACTGCGATCGTGTTTGCAAGATGCCACTCAGCAGACTGGATCCAAGCATGCTCCTCGGATTCTTGTGCAAGGACGAAAACGATTGGATTGACTTGAGGCAACGCATCAGCGAGGTCTGGATTGCGCTGCTCTTTCGTGTTATCGTTTACTGATTAACTGGGAACATTGGCAGCTCAACGCCAAGTTCAAGACAATATTTACTGTTCAAGACAAGCCTCCCTTATGGCCATCTGATTCAGATGAATTCATCGGCCTCGAATCCCTCTCTGATCCAGACGACATGGAAGACATGGATGATGATGAAGAAGAAGACGGCGTCGAAGTGGTTGACGATGATGGCGCAGAAAAACAGGTTCATCAAGACGCCGAAGATCAATTCTTCGACACGTGTTCAACGTCCATCAAGGGTGGTGCCAAAGGCTCTGAGATCGATGCGGAGGAAGACCCAATAGGGCCGCTCGCCCCTGGACCAAACTTGGCATTCGAGCACGAGGATGGAGCCAAGGGTCTTTCCAGGAACGATGACTTTGAAGAGATTAATGGGCATGAGCAAGAAGAGGACGAAGAGGAGTGGGTGGCTCCTTCAATGCCAACGCCGCTCGCACAGTCGGTCGAATGTCCGTACGCCCCACCAATGGCCAAAGCCAAGTTGACAAGCTCGATGGGAGCAGGGGCAGCAGGAAGGGCAAAGGGGGTAAGAAGTCAAAAAAAGCCAACGTGGGCACATATGGTCAGTGTGCCTCCCATCAAGTCTGAAGTGCACTTCCCCAGCGGTTTTTGTGAGATTCGAACCCACGATTCGAAGAGCCAGCCGGTGTCTGCCGAAGTCAGACCCAGGGAAAGGTGGCGTGTCCGCCAGTTGGCGATGTTGGAGGTTCTGTTTTGGACGATGTGGGGATACATGACTTGGGAACATTTGATGGCATCATTGCAGGCGGAGTTATACGAACCCGACTTCTGTTCATATCCCTGCAATTCCCACTGATTGTCATCCCCCCATAGCACCCATGATCTCTGAAACGGAAATCCTTGTTCCAGTTCATGTTGATTTTACAACTTCACCAGTCCTCGCCAATTGACTCAATCCCAACCCCTCTTCTCATCTCTGACGAGGATCCTCTGTTCCACGGCTACTGTGAAAAAGAGCAGGGAGGTGTCCAGACAGATCGACATAGTCGAATCCGGACTGGTGGAGCTTCAAGAGAGAGTCAGGTTGTTTCCAAACTGTTTTAACAAAAGATTTCAGCGCATCGCATGTAGATTTGTTAAACACCATCTTCACCTGCCCTCTTATGGCCCATGGAAAGCACACAATACATACCAACCAGTCCCCAGTGAACATCCAGACAATGCATCAGAAGTCCGAGGAGCAAGCGAGCACCACTTTTGTTTTCCAAGATGCACCGCGACAGACAATGTGTGCACAAAACACAAACAGATCGCTTTCGCCATTCCCATAAATGAGAGAGAAGACACGATTCGGGACAGAGGTTTGGAGATCATCGCAATAGGTCATCCGCTCGCTGACCACCCAAGTCGTAATGGTGAACGAGGGACGTCGTAATTCAACAACACGGACAATTGAAACTAGTTCTATGCAACGACAATTCAAAGCTATTTGCTTTTCGATATCAGGAAACAGAGTGAATGTGTTGAAAGCAGGCATTATCAAGGAGAATCAGGGGCATCAGGACTGCATCAAGGACAGTGGCGTTATATTCAGCCCTCGAGATGAAGAGGGAACTATATCAGATTGTGCCGTGTCTTGGTCTCAGACTACAAAAGTACAAGTACTAACTTGTGTATTCATGCCAGCGCCACTGTACTTCTAGCAACAACAACAGGCAGACGTTGGTCCTCGCTGAGGACCACTCTCTTCTGGGTGGATATACTTGACCAAGAGTTGAGTCAAGGTGACGAGAGCGCACTTGCTTGACGATGTAATCCCCTGTGTGGTTTCGCCGAGGGATACAGCCCGGGTGTCGACACTATCTGCGTCCAAGTAAACGAGTGACCATGGAAGCATGATGTCGACCGAACAAGATGATGGTCTGGCCAGGTAGAGGCCCTGCTAGTAGCGATGATTCAGAGTTGGTCGCAGAAGAGGACTTGATAGGTGTTGTGATCACTCTTTTTCGCTATTCCGCAATCTTCAATCTGCGCTCTACCCCTACGCGCGGTCACCCACTGTCGTTACACGTCACGCTCCTTCAAGTCACGTCCAACACATGGGATACATGTTCCCACCACGCTTACCACACGCTTCCTTCCCATGAGGCTTTCGTCTTCTGCTCTTCATTTTCACGCCTCATGGGCTATGCATGTTCACCTCAAGGATGGTGCATGTATTTC
>JBBPJL010001343.1:0-10017 GCA_038088675.1 Xanthoconium separans
GCAGTGGGCGGTTGCGGAGGAATATGCGGCGGGGAAATACCACAACTGTCTGGAGGCATTCCTGTGGTTCTGTGGGCTAAAGGAACAGGAGGACCCGAAGTTCTTTGTTTGAACAACATTAGTCAAAGGTTGTATTCGTCACACTATATTAGTCGACATGGGAGAACAGCATGTACCTCCTGAGCACCCAACATCTTACTATACGCGACCTGAGTGTCTCTTAGGAATATATCGTTGACTTCACTATAGGCCCTCAGTTCGCTCAGTGTCTGAATACAGCTCAGAATGCGCTCGTTCGAGTTTTCATCGATGGGCGCCGTGACAAATTTCGATTGACCGATACGAATAATAGACGTCATAATGAGCATTACCTGATGGGGCGGACGACGTGGGATGACAGCGTTGGAAGAAAACCTATGCTTACCTCTGCGCACAGGGAATTGGCTCTGCTGGGATCGTCGCTTGACTTGTCGTACCGAAGAACGAGCTTCGTCAAGGCACCCGCGAGGACGGCACCCGCGAAGAAATCGCTACCCAAAATCAACGCTGGAGACAAAAGCAGTCCATCAGCAATCGACGCAGGGATGCAGATCACATACCTCTGAGTGGAGGTCTCGACTTGCTAGGGGATACGCTTACTGCCGTGGGCGCTATGTAGGGCGCTATGTAGCCCGTCTCTGTCGCGTACGTTCCGTCTGCCAACAATTTCGGTTTCGTCCATCCGCTCTGAGCGGTAGCGGCACCGTCTTCTTCAGCGCCCTCAACCACGCTAATTCCTTCTGCCTCCCTTATCTCAGCGGGATCATCGCGCGTTCAGTATCACTGATGCATTTCACATACTCTCCCAATATCCACAGGACGCCTCTAAACACTTTCCCACTTTTGATGCTACTGAACGTAGCCATTAGTCTTTCGGTGAGCGCGGGGCGGAGCACTGGGGACTCCTTGGAAATCTGTTGGAGGAAGCGGAGGGTAGCGCCGCGGATATATTCATTTGGGTATTGCTGAAGAACGGAGAACGCACGAGGTCATTACGGATGGCGTCGCTAAAAGATGCAGTTAGGGAAACCAGCATGGGAGCAAAAAGAAGATGATACATACACGACGAGAATCATCGATCACCTCTTGCTTCAGCTTCCCGTTCTCGTCGTATTTCGGACAGACTTCCCAATAAGTGGAGTGGTTTCTTGATTTGCTTGGGTTTCGACGGCATGATGTATTGTATGATTGGCATCGGCAATGTAGGCTAGCCGGGTTGCATATATGGGAGCATCAATATACGATCTAGCGCGCCAGAAGTCCTGCACGCTCACCTGAGGATTGTCGTTCATGGTCACGACAATTATCCTGCGCAACACGTCCAGTTGTCATGACATCAGAGCACTTTCTCGCGTCGACTGGTAAAGACGCAGTCACGGTGACGGTGACGTGGCAGGGCAACCGTGACCATGACTCAGGCTGGCCCCACCGTGACAGTCGCATGTCAAACAATGCTGTATTCTTTGCGACCGTCCTCGCGACCCCGATCCCATCAATGGCAGAATATCTGCACCATCTAATCAGCCTCGAAAAAGACTTTGTCGACCACATAAATTTATGCAATCAGTCGTGACAACTTGTATGATATCCGAAATGTTTGTAAAAGGGCTTGCAGTTTTGTTGCCGTATCGCGGCGTCAGTGATGCTTCATTGTACAACACACTAACATCACAAAAGTGAAAGCACATGCTGCACCTCAGAAGACACCTGATTAATGATTCACAAAGGTCCACCAAGTAGAGGTTAAGCATTGCAGAAATTGGGTTGCGTACACTTGTGAGAGTATAACAGTGAAACAACTCGGAATGACGGCCGCAAAGGACTACGAGAGCGCTGGATAGAAATTGATAGGCGAAGGCAATAGCAACGTCGTGCTGTCAGACCAGGAGTGCAATGAAGTGGATGATACCGACAAAACAACAGAGTGATGCCAGGGAAGTCCTTGGTTGCACAATACACAAATGCACGTGGGTCGTCGTGATGATGGAATAAGATAGTGGGATGTACGTGGATGCGCTGAATGTAGGTGTCCGTGGATATGCGATGGAATAATCTTCGGCGAGGGACACCAATGCAGGCGGACAGCTGGACGTGTAGTAAGGATTAAAGAGCGCGGCAAGCTGTGGGAGGGAGAGTGAGTACGTCCGTCATGAAAATTGGTTAGGAAATCTTGTGTGCCCTCAGGCTAGCGCCGTACTGACGCCGCCACCATGGCATTCTCTGTCCTCCTCACCAATGCTAAAAATCATCTGTGAAGTTCAATCAACAGTGGCTCGTAGGGAGCAGGTAATGTACCAGTATGTATATCCCAGGAGTGAGGGTCTGGGCAAGCAAGCTGCATTCCAAGAATGAAGGAGACTGCAACACATGCAGCAAAGCTCACTCCCCACACAGAAGAAGGCTCCAAAAGTGTATGAGAGACGCAGTGGACACCGGAGCAAACTGCGTATGGTTAAG
The DNA here is from genome assembly GCA_038088675.1 of Xanthoconium separans. NCBI lineage: Eukaryota > Fungi > Basidiomycota > Agaricomycetes > Boletales > Boletaceae > Xanthoconium > Xanthoconium separans. The sequence goes on from JBBPJL010001343.1 coordinate 2,497, forward strand.
TACTAGTGGGCGTGTATGGTTAGATACCAGTGGACCCGGTAGCGCGCGCAGTTTGGTACCAGTAGACGCGTACTGTAGCGTGTGTGTGGACACAATGAAGCACGCCGAGCGTGCAATGCGAAAAGCAATGCACGTCGACGCGCAAGAGAGCTAGTGGGCTGGCCCACTGGTGAGGAGTGGCGTTCGGTCTAGGACGCATGGTGATGAGTGCCGACGCAACGTGCGTCGACACGAGGGAGTGAGCCAGCGACCTGGTGGGCTAGTGAGAGGTGGCGTCCGGTTGGTTGAAGGCCAAAGGACGCGAGGTGAGTGTCAACGTGAGGGGTGTTGACATGAGAGAGGGCTGGCGAGCTGGTGCGGAGTGGCATCCATGAAGTTGAAGACCGGAAGATGCGCCGTAACGAGCGCCGAGTGCGACCTGCGAAGACGAGGAGTAGGCGAGGCGCTCGATGCGAGAAAGCCAGCTCGCTGGCAAGGATGAGATGGCGGACGAGAGAGAACACTATGGCGTAATTTCTATATCAACCGCGTTCGGCACCGCTTCCACCGCGGTGCCTATTGCGTGAACTTGCGCACTACTTCCTACCGCTGTGCGCACTGCCGGGCCTTCTTCTTGCATCTCCGGTATCAGGATTTGAAGCATGACTGCAAGAATACGATCAATGTTGTTTTAGAAAAATCTGACGAAGGACATACTTGACTTTTTGCTCAGGTATTGCTCGACTGCGGATCGTCATGAGCTACAAGCACCAGATCAGTCCGAGTGACTACCCAACGTAGTTCGCAGGACCCACCTGTATGCCCCAGCTCCGAACTCTTGCACGGAAACACACCTAGCGTGATCTAGGGGGTCGTCATCGCAACCTTGCCCAGAAAGTCCTTGTAGGAAAAGCTCTCAAATCACATTGCGCTGTCGACGTTTGAGAGCCCATGATTGTATCTGATGATAGTGAATCTGAAGGAGGTATCGGAGATGTAGCTTTCCCAGAGAGATCGAACGCGTTTGTTTGCTGTGAGGACAAGTAAAAGAGGGTATCGGGGAGGACCGGAGGCAAGCAGTGGATGGATTTAGAGGATCACGCACACGAGCGAGAGGGAGCTGACTGCAAGCAGCAGAAGGATTTGGTGGATCAATCGATCACGAGCGAAAGGGGGGGGCCAGAGGGAATACGTGAGCAACGCGGTTGGGACACGCGCTCCCCATATAACAAACTGCCGACTGTCCAGGTCTAACACGTGCCGTTTACTCAAGCATACATCCAAGGGCACCACTGGAGGTTTCGCAAACCTTTTTCTCTGCTTGAGATGCGCTTTGCGTTGATACGGTCCTAGCTATGAAACTTGCTCCGAAACGTGCACAACTTGAACATATTGAAGCTCCGCCCATGGCTCAACTTGTGGGCGCTCAGTGCTCATCCATAATCCACTACCGATACGCTGACTGCGTTGTACAGCATCTCATCTCTCACTCTGCAGTACCTTCTTTGCCATGGAGAATACTTCCCGTCTTTCTGCTTCTTCAGAGTCTTCGAACAACTGTAATCTTCAGACCTCCCTTTCATCTAACCAGTCCCTCATTCCCAACCTTCAACCCCACCCCTCTGAATGCCGCACCAATGAATCGGAACTAAGGATACAAATCCTCCCCTTCAACTCCTCCCATTTACGACTCCCTTCTGAAGATCCCACCCCCAGAGGGCGCATCATTGCAGCCAACAAGAAGATGCACAAGTTGTACCCCCGATCTAAGTATCGTAGTTCCCTCTGGTCACCTGAACTGCGATTTGCGATGAGAGCTGTGGGTAGAGCATCATCTCCCTGCCTGACAATCCAGGACATGATAGAGGTTAGTTTTAAGTATATGCCTTTGATTTGCTCTAATAGCGACGCCAGGGGAAAGATATTTTCCGAGACGGCCTATCGCAATTGCCCAATGAGCTATTCAGAAAGGTTTACGTTGCAAAACGTGCATCGAGAGACTGCATTCTCAGCCGTCTCTCTGCAAATCTTCGGGAGATCGATGCCCTGGAAAAGATGAAAGACGTCATTGTAGAGATGCACAAACAAGATTCAAGCCAGCTAGCTGATATTAGCAAGGACTTAGAGCTCTTCAAGGCAGAGGCAGCGGCACGTGGTAACTCTATCGACGATGATATAGCCTATCGCCATGCTATCTATGCTGACGAATTCACGGCATTGACATCCACTAACACCCAGCTCAACCTCATGTCAGGTCTCTCCGATCCCAAGCAGACTTTTGATGAATCGGAATCGGTCATGTCCGATGAGTTGGACGATAATTCCGTGGCATCGGAATCGGTCATGTCCGATGAGTTGGATGATAGTTCCGTGGCGGAAGATGAATGATAGATAGTCCGTCGGGTCAGTTGGGTGTTATAATCCTATGGCTTGTCTTTGCACTTTATGTATCTGTCGAATTATCGTTCTCAAATATTTTGTGTTAGTTATCATGCCTAGTAAATCAGAAGTCCGTATCCTCTTCTACAACTGCATGCATCCACGCACCGGTAGCACGTCACGTCAAAGTGACAATGTGCCCCACAACATGACCGATGGACTACCTGCTTCTGAGTCGTTCCTCTTCCAACCAGAGGAATTCAACCACCAGCCATCCACTACCAATCCCAATCCTCAATGGGTTCTGCCCGCGATCCAAACACCGTCAAGATATCCAGAAGCGACAGGGATGCCCCTTCACCATCCTGATCTTGCATTCGTGCCCCCCATGACTCCCATGTACCCGGATGGGCCAGGGATGCCGAATCTCTATCCCGATCTCGCATTCGGATTGCCCACTGCTCAAATGTACCCGCCAGATGATCTACGTCATGCGTTTGTGCCCCCCGGGACTCAGATGTATCAATCTTGGCCCCTGACCTCTTCCGCTCCGGTCGCTCCACCACCAACATCGTTCACACCGGAACTTTTCTCGACCTCTTCCGCTTTAGTCACCCCACCACTACATGAGTTCTTGACTGAACTCCGCGGGGATCCCATGCTCTGTGCCAACACCTCTAGCGCGTCAGTTGGTCGTCTTGCCCCACCCGAAATTGCTATTGGGACGGACTTCTACCAGTTCGCATGGCCAGTGGATGGTGAGATGGACTCGTTTCGCAGAAAAAACGTCGTTCCAGTAAGTGTATATGCTCATAATTTGTTCAGACTAACGAATGGACCACTCAAAGGGTGCCATGACGATACCTAGAGGTCGTCAGCGCTTGGCAAGAAAACCACCTCCTAACCCATCCAATCAGGTCATGGATAATCAGAAACGTGCATATGTCCAAGTAGTCAAGAAGAAGGTCTATGCTTTCATCTTTTCTGTTGATGTTCAAGTCAGCCCAGAGAAAGAGGATCGCGACGCATCGTTCAGCACCATCCTCGAAGACGCATCCACCGAGATCTTCGGTGTCGCCTGCCCACCTGTTCTACTTTCAACCAGCTGTGTGGAAATCGCTGGGAACGTCCGAAAGATGTTTCGGAACTACGCTGACCGGTCCGTCGACAGACTGTTTGCGTTACTGCCCCCACTTCGCAGCGATCTGCACCCAGCTACCTACAGAGCAGGCAGAGTGAAAGAACTACTCTCGCTGGAAAACCGATGCTTTCATCAGACTTTAGGCACAGTGCGTGAATTAATGGATATTCAAAACCAAAGCTAACTACTAGTACTGTTATTTAGGACACTTACTATTTCGAACATGAATGTATTCAAGATGCGATCACTAGCCTCGTGTGGGGGGAATTAAAGTGTGGTGACATCATTCACGCTTCATCGATGACGCCTCTCGTGGCATTGGTTGCCGGATCATATTTCGTGGCTCTGGAACGGCGGTGTTCTGGTGCTGTCGAGAGACAGGCATCTAACAAGCATTTCCTGCAGGGCTGCCGAAGAATCCACTCTTTTATCACAGACAACGTCATGTCAGATGATTTGGCACGACAAAGGTTCCTCGAGTATTGTAGTCTGATCATATCGCGTAGTTATGTACATTAGGATGATAGCTCATTTGTCGTTGTACTGAAAAATGACCAGCTTCATGGTCGAGCCAGTATCGAGGTCCAAAGCCAGCACTCTAGGCGCTGCATACATTTGTCGCCGAGGTCCCCCTTGGCCCAGCGCACCAGTTCCACTTTTTTGGACACTCCCTGGTGTGCTTAGCACGGCAGCGCTCTTAGATGGTCCAGACGTTTCTCATTATATTATCTGATCGTTTCATACTGGCATGCACAATTGGTGGAGTGCAATAGCCTTTCTCACGCGCATTCTCGCACCGTCCTGCCATCTCAACTTGTCTCGGCACCATATATCACCCACCGCACACATCCCAACTTGCCAGTGGGGCAATCGATGTCAGGCAGCATCCAAGCAAGGCAGCATTGTCTCACGAAGCGCGATTTGGGTTGTTTTTAAAAAATTAAAAATCCAGCCTACTTGTGTTGAGGCTATCTTTTTGAACGGTGCTATCGATTCGTGCCACGACTCGTAAGCAGTGTAATTGAATACTAAAAGGTTACTCCTCTTCAAGCATTTTCCAACTCATCAAAGAACATCATGATATGTATCACCAACAACATTATGAGAAGGACTAGGACACTGTGTGTGTGTGACAAAGAAGGATAATCTGCGTTAATGTTGCCCCAGTAAGTCACTGCTTCTGAGTATGTGACAACATCATGAACAACCTCTGAGTTGGCATGGTGACCCTCTTTTAAGACCTTGCAAGGCACTCATACCTTTCACACGATCTTTCACATAGACCTCTCAACCTTTTTCGGCAATGATTTCATCTCTCGCACCTGCACCCTTGATAAACGAAAACTGGAAAGTGAGTTCAAGTTGTCCAGATCACACCGTTTCTAACCAGAATGTATGGTGGTTTCAGGGCTCGGATGGATCTGTTTCCCATCACAGACATTCCCCCGACTTGGTGCCTTCTTTTCTGAAAGTTGTTGATGTGCACCCTAGTACTTTACGTGATGTTGCTCCTGTCAGGGATGATGGCATTGGTGTTCCACACCCCCAAGATGGATTGGACTTGATGTATTCCATCAAAGAGATGTATTGCCATATTCTCATCTCCAAGCAAGACAGTGGTGGTCTGGGTGAGTACTTATCAATTTTGGAGTGTTTATTCCTATGCTCAGTGGATAAGATCATCATATCCCAAGACTCATTGAAGGCTTTTATAAACACTGTTTGTCCCAGCACATACATGTTCCAAAGTCCACTTCCTGGTGCTTGATGATTGTATCATCAAACCTATAGGCATCTATGGCAGCAAAAGAGGAACTCTTCTGATTTTTGATAGAACTTGAAGCTGTTGATGAAACCATGTATGTAGTTCCTTATGGATGCTCAGAATTTGGAGGAGACTTGACCATGTCAATGTCGTTCCGTTCCTGGGAATTGCATATGGTCTTGGGTTGTGTGATGCAATGTCATTGTGTTGCTTTGGATGTCCAATGAATTGCTCCATTGCTTCTTAGCAAAGAATTATGATGTGCCAGCTTTGGGACACCAAATTTGGTTTGCGTGTCCACTCAACATCTACCACATCCAAGTTTTCTAACTATTCATGATAGTTGTTGAATGTTGTAAATGGACTACAGTACTGTGTGTCATTGTTATCTGAGTTGTACCTAAGGCTGGGACAAACATGACACATATAGTATATTTATTCTCAATTATTTACAGGGATATAAACTGTGTGTGTTGGTCTTGCTTCTCTTAGCATACTTTTTTTCTCACCAAATGACAGAATAATGTCCTTCTTGATGTGTATTACACTGCATGCTTGGGAGATTTCAGATATGCATTGCTGGTGGGCATTATTCCAGAGGCATTATTCCAGAGGCATTAATGTATCTCTGAAGATCCACTGCACAACCTGGAGCACTGCACTGGATTGTACCAGAGCAACTTGATCTGGAAGAGATGTCCATCCAAACAGCCAAGGGTGATATATGGTCATTTGGTTGTATTATTCTTCAAGAAAATTGGATGTACACAAGATCTGGTCATATTCTGATAGTCTTACAGGTGTTGTCTGGCAAAGAACCATGGTCAGAGGTCTGTGGAGACTCAGTCATTGTATTACAATTAGAAAGGGGACAGAGGCCTTGTTGACCTGCATCTCATGCACGGGATGACTCGCATTGGAATCTCAGTCAAGATTTCTGGGCAACTGTAGAGGAGTGACCTGATATAGAGGTGATCATTCCTACCATCAAACAATTTCTCAATCATTCCCCAGCCTCCTTTCCTCTTTTTGAGGTAATTGAGTCAAGGTGAAGTCAGGATAATTTATGAGGCATATTGATCCTGTCTCTCGCCCCCCCTACACTGATTGGCCATAAGTGAGAGTATGGTGACTCTAAGGATGTCCTATGACGGGGACGACGATGGTAGTACTCCCAGAGTACTGGTAAGGCTTCTGCTGGAGCCTAAGGGTAAACATGGTCCCTGTCCATCGAGGAAAGGTGAAGAAAAGGAATGAAATGGTCCGGTCCGGTGGTACTGCCGGTGAACCGTAGATTTCCGTAACAATTACCTGACGAATTCTCCAGCAATGGCATTAATGCCAACTGGTGGCTACATGCCATGGATGTGTACTTCACCATCAACCCGAAGTACAATGATGAAGCAAAGATCATCACTGCCCTGAATAGGATGAGTAAGGGCAAAGGAAGGACATTCTCCGAAGGATACTACGAGCATATGGCTAAGAAACTAATCCCAGAAGCAGACCAAACCTGGGAGAAGTTCAAAGCCGATTTCAGGAGCATGATGTCCATCCATGATGAGGCATCCTTGGCTAGGAGGAAACTCTACACCATCTGCCAAGGACCTAACACCGAGGAAGCCTATAACAAATTCGCTTCCGAGTTCAAACTCCTGGCAGCTCAGTCTGGGATCATCGATCAATCCGCTTTTTGCGAAACCTTCAGTCGAGGAGTACACAATGACCTTATGGAAAAGATATTAGGCTCCAATGAAGAGCCTCTCACTGTCGATGCATGGATCAAAGTGGCCGGGAAATTTGCCCGCCAAACTGAGCACATCAGGGATATCCGGGGAAGGAGGCCCAGATTCAGAGGGTATGGAACCACCTCCACCCACACTCGGGACCCCAATGCTATGGATGTTGATTACATTCGACTCTCCCCTGTAGAGAGGGCCAAACTTATGAAAGAAGGCAAATGCTTCATATGTAAGAAGCCGGGATGCTCCACCAGAAATCATAGAGACAACTGAAAAGGATCTGAAAATTGGAAATCCAGACCTCGCCCTGACAAACCACTGCCACGTCCTCCCGTACAAAACTGGGTTGTTGAAGACAAACCCATGGAAAAGCAAGAGAAGAACGAAGTGATCAGAATGATAGAACAACTAGTCGCAAAAGGACACGGAGTAAAGGAGATGGCCGAATCCCTCTGGGAAATCTACTTGGAGGACCCACCAAACTATCAAACCAAAGAAACTCCCATGGAAGGAAT
>JBBPJL010001344.1:0-10012 GCA_038088675.1 Xanthoconium separans
GATCAAATTTTTGATGAGCTATTCTATATAAGACTGATTCTAGGGTTAAGATATTCAGGTTGGTCAGGCTTTCTTGTGCCTCGTCCCTCGTCCCAAGAAACCCAGACCAACCTGAATATCTTAACCCTAGAATCAGTCTTATATAGAATAGCTCATCAAAAATTTGATCATACTAATCCTAAAATCAATGACAAGATTTGTCAGACACATGTCATATTCTGACCAACTTCACTCTGAACACCCAACTCTTATACATGGCAGTTGGGTGGAACATTGAATCATGAAAATGTGAAATCCGTGGAAGTTGGTCATTGAGGTCAACAACAAGGTCAAGCAAGGTATCTGCCAATACAGTTGATCTTTCAAAGTTAGCAAGCCCGAGTATAATAAGGTGATGCATTGAACTCCTCATAGTACATTCTTGAGCTTCTGTATACTAATTTCATATTGAGATATGTGACCACTCCCCCCAGGCCCTGTGCCTACAATATTACTGCCTGGCATTTTGACCACACTCTTGCTGGCAGACAGTAAAAGCCTCCAAGTATGTTTTTTTCTCCTGCTCATTATGAAGCTGGCCATTTGTCCAATAATAACCATAATGCATGTGAAGTCATTTCTGTAGGGATGTACTGTTAGTGTACATTATTAACTACAGTAGCACTCTGGCTCATAGACAACTTGAAAGGGCAATCATGGGAAGGGCTGTACATTAAATTTGTCCACAATTTGAAGGGGGTCCAACTGAAGCCAGTATATTGAATGAGCCATTGGGCTCCTTGACAGCTTGGGAGGGCATCCAAAGGAGAGGTGGGGTGTCAAATGAATCTAATGGCTTGTTGACACACTGAAAGGAGTCTGGCAGGGGCAGATGTGCATCAAATGACCTGTTGGGCTCACTGACATGTTGGGAAGGGTTCGGGAGGGCCAGAGTATGTTGACAAAGCTGTTGGACTTGTGATGGCTCAAGAGGGGTTCAGACAGGGCAGGCGTGTGTCAAGTGAGCTGCTGGGCCTGTTGATGGGTGGTCCAGATAGGGTGTGTGTATATTGAGTGAGACATTGTGCATATGTGTCAACTGAGTCATTGGACCTTCATAGGTGGTCATGGGATCATTGATGGCCTGAAACTTTGGGTCTGGGTGGCAACCAGATCCATATGGGGGCAGGATTGCATTAAGTGAGCCATTCAGCTTGTTAACACCTAGGAGGTGGGCAAATGGCTCATTGACACCTTGAAAGGGTTCTGGACCAGGAGGTGGGCAGATGATCCATCAGGTGAGCCATTTGGGTTGCTGACAACTTGGGAAGTGTCCACAGGGCAGGTGATATGTCAAATGGGCTTTGTCAGCGTGAGCATGAGTTGCTGGGATTGATTTGCTTTGTTTGGGTTTTGTTTGTACTTATTGTCCAAATGGTTTAGGGGCTTCACTTTCCCACAAATCACAAGGGTGGCAGAGACCTTGTCAAGCAAGGCATGACACCAACAAACCCAACAGCTCTCTCAATCTCATTGTTCATAGCACAGATAGATACCCTTGGACTGCACAGACACAATCACAACATTGATAAGCCCAGCAGCTCATTCAACACTCCCACTGCCTGTATGTCTGTTAGCAAAGATCTAAACACTCAACATATATGCCTGACTTAATTCTGAGTCTTGCAAGCAACACCACATCAGTCAATTTCTGCTCAATATACATAACCATCAAATATATACTTTCATCATGCACCTTCTCTTCTTTCCTCCTCCTCCTCCTCCTCCTCTTCCCGAAGCTCCTCCACTACAGGTACAGGACGAAGTACTGGCTGTTGATGGAGTCTTGCCACAGCTCTGGGATGAATTGCAATCCTAGGTCCTTCTCTAGCTCCAATTGCTGGAAGTGTAAGCCATCTTGCTGAGGTAGTCTTTCGTGTAGACCACATACGATCACTTTCAGTGAATGGAATCCATGCAAGAGTATTGAACTTCAACCATAACTCAGCTCGAATCAAGCTGACGAGTCTTGAATTGCTTTGCTGAATGAGACCAATGTATGTGTGAAAATACCTAGCCTTTCCGAAGTTCTGTCCAGCGTGCTTTGGAACTGATGGAGGAAAGAAGCGATCAAAGTGCTTTCGCCAATCTTCCTCTGTTGAGATTGTATATTGAACCGCAAAGAAGGGAAGCTGCAAATTCTTATAGAGTTCCTCGACTGCAAGTTGCTCACGAAGGACGGGGGGAATATTGGTCCAAGACCCTTCAGTACGACATCTCTTGTTTGGTGATTCCTGCAATATGTCATAGAACAACTGCTCCAAGATCTCTTGCACCTGTTTCTTCAATGGATCTTCCCCGGGTTCTTCGTCAGGTATCTGTGGTAAGTCAAGATGTCGGTTTCCTCCTCCATGGTCATGGAAGTACTCGACATCGGGACCTTGAGGGCGATGGGGTGCAGGAATGGGCAGTCCATCCAAACGAGTACTGATTTGAGGCATCAGACGGCCAGGGGCACGAAGTGCACGAACATCGAGAGTATGGCGAGCTGAGCGGTTGGATGTACGTTCCATGTTGATAGGCCGTCTCCCTGTTTGCATATTTCCTGCACCAAGAAGATGTCGAATGGTGTCGATGGTCCCTTGATTGTAAGCTTGAGCAATTAGTTGAGGAGTAAACTCCTTGGACCATGGAATACGAAAGGCACCAGTAACATTGTCTGTGACGATATCACTGACAAAATAAATTCCAGCCTCATACATCAACGGGATTGTCTCAGCATCAGGATCATTGGGGTCGTCGTCTTCATGGATCATGATTGCTGCACAGGCCTCCTTTGCAAGAGCAACCATGTGATAATCAGGAGTTCGATGGGCACCATTGACAAGCCAAAGGGTCACTGCCGCAAGAGCGAGTGAGTTTTCGGAGACACGATCTTGGGGACGACAGGCTTGTAGATTCTCGAGGACCATAAACGTGGCGGCGAGTCGAGCCCATTTAAGATACCTAGCATTGGGTTAGAAGTGCAAGGAACAATGAGTCATACAGTATAGACTCACCACCAGTCTCGTGCACGAATTTGTACCATAGTTTCATTAATAAGGGCTTGAGGGAAATTGACGAGTATCCTGTTGGCATGGCGGAGTGGAACTCGAACTTCGAGACGAGCACATCCCCCTTGTGCTTCGTACCCTTGCTCTCCTGCGGCACATTCATAGAGGATAAGGCTTTGTTCCTCAAGGTCGTCTACAAGCTTTGACAACGCCTGCTTCGATAACAACTCCATGGGTTGTCGATGGCGAAATAAACCTTCGTGAAGCTGGTACGAGACGGACTTTTCGGTTGTGTAAGCTTGTATGTACGATATCGTATTGGAGGAGCGACCAGGGTTCCAGCGAAAACCGGCGATATCTTTGAGATGGATTTGGTTGTCGACATAGAACGTGCTGCGTTGTATAATTCGCCCGATGTCCGGTACACCGGGCATAACCCACTCGAGCAAAGCTGAGTGCCCACTGCTACGCCATGTAACAATTTGACCTGGAATTCCGAATTCAAGACCAATGTCGACAAGCCATTGATCCATTCTAATAGACGGGAGGTGAAGAACCCGAGTCAGGTCATCCAGGGCATTGACACGCTCGAAGGGAATGTCAGCGTCATTTGCAGGTTGTAAATTATGAACTGTCGCAGCTTTCCAGCCACGCAATTCATGGCCAAAATAGGCGTCACGGAAGTAGGGTTGGAGTGTAGCGAGGGTCTGGAGATAGGATGTTGCGAATTCTTCAAGAAGGTGGGAAGGGATGTCGAGGCTACCAAAATGGTGACGTCCTGCTCGATCACGACCGAGTCGCAAAGCTATCTCGTAACTGGGAGGCCAGTGGGTAGCTTGATTGGGCATGAGTCGTTGGACGAGGGGACGGAGACAACGGTTATAGATAAGTGCGATGTCGAGCGAAGGAATCTTGTTGGTGTCAAAACGTTGATACATGCGAGGAAAGAATATGCGTATGATGGAGCGATTAGCTACTTTGCCGAATGGGAGGTTTGGTATTTTGTGCATAGGCACATTCAGAGGTTGATCCTGAATGGGTCGATAAGACAGTGTGTCAACAGAGAGTGGTTAGAATGCAAGACATACCTGGTCGTTGAGTGCAATCGCTGTGACATGGTTGTTGGTTTTCAGAGTTTCCCTGAAAGGTGGGGTAGGCCAGACAGTCAACGCAACAGAGTACGGCAGGGTCTTTGTTGTGCCGATGAGGGAGTCGAAGTCTCGAGTACCGACGAGATGGTCGATTTCAGGTAGACCTTGACAGACATTGAGCGTAATGTTCCTCTGGTTGTCAAGATCTAGACCACGGCGACCGGCGAGAATGAATTTGAGAAAGCGCATCTTATCACCATCGTGCCCGTCAGCAATCTGATTGAAGAATTCCAGCCCATCGTTAATGAAACGAGCAAGCGTCAACTGGATGGGATCACGCTCGCGATCATCGGGGTACGGTCGCATAGCCATGTTACAGTGAGAAATCAAAGCAAGGAAGAGTGGGACACGAAGAGTGGATGATACATGGCACAATATATATGCATTTGAGAACGACAGGGATGGAACTCACCCTGTTCGATTTGTGTCGGAGGAAATCAATGTGGTGATAGCTGGAGCTGTAGCGATTACATCGCAAATCAACGTGTATATCAACGTGTTGATTGTGACATACTCACTGAATTGTCTCGCTTGTAGGTATTGTATAGGAATTGAGGCTAGTAGCATAATTGGGATAATTGTAGATAGGGTCGTAAATAAATTTTTACATAGCGGGACTGTTTATATTCATTAATAAGCTGAGCTATAAAAGATCAGACCACGGAACTCGTACCTTGTAGGAAGTGAAATCGGCACATTTGGTTGAGAGGTGACTTGGGTGTCACTTGCATAGTGACAACGGTTTGGGACGATTGGGTGACTTTTAAGCTTTTAATTAACGAAAATCGACTAAATTTGATGCGAGATCGATCACCGGGCGTCTCGGACACCCGCACACGTACGGGTCATCATAAAGTATAAATATGCACATATGTGTTGTGATGGGGCGTCGCACACATACGAGTGAACGTGTGGTAGCTAAATTCGACTAGTCATTGTCCAATTTGATGCTAATTTGATCCAGAGTGGTCATGTTCGGGCGTCCCGGACGCCCGCACGCGTATGGGTGCGTACGGGTCACCATAGAGTATCAATATGGACATGTTCGTTGTGACGGGCGTCCGGGACGCCCGCACACATACGAGTGAATGTGTGGTAGCTAAATTCGACTAGTCATTGTCCAATTTGATGCCAGAGCGGTCATGTTCGGGTGTCTCGGACGCCCGCACGCGTACAGGTCATCATAAATTATCAATATGGACATGTGTGTTGTGAAAGGCGTCCTGTACACACCTGTGTGAGAGCGGGCGTCCAGGACGCCCATGACTTGATTTGGGGCCTGGGGCTTGCAGCGGTTGATCAGGTATGAGAGTTATCGAAGTGCGTATCCGTAGCATATACACATTGACAATGTCACGATAAGACAATGTACGAACGAACTGACATAACTTCATCCCCTCCTTCCACGAGCACGACGACCACCATGAGACCTTGTTCCTCGTCGAAAACTTCCCCTTCCACCAGGTAGCAGATCTACTCCACCAACAGTTTCAGAATGAGCACTTTGAGAGGGTCCAGCGACGGAGGGTGTCCGCGAATCGCGTGGAATGCGTTCCATCACTCCAAAAGATATCATGGTCGGGGATGATGGGGGCGATGACAACGGACTTGTTGGAGCTCGAAGACCTGTCGGAGCTTGAAGACTGAGTGAGGCCATTTCGTCGAGCTCGCTTGGATCCTTGCAGTAAGTCGGATCTTCTCGCATTTGACGGAGGATGGGGTCAGTGTCGGGATTGAATGTCGCTTGGGGATCACGGAGGGGTTGAGAACCCGAAGTAAAGATGTCGCCCAGAGGGTCAAAGGGAACGGACGTGGTCGAGTCGACAGCACGATCATCTTTTCGTGCGGTACCTTGTGTAGATACTGTAGTCGAATCGACAGCGTGATCGTCTCCTGGAGATACCGCTGTAAGAACCATCTCAACGTCGATGACGTCTTGCTGATTCGAACCAGAATTCTCCTCCGTTGGCTGAGCTGATTGAGCTGGGGGAGTAGGGACGGCAGCTGAGACGTTCGACCTCTGCTCCTCCGTTGCTTGAGCTGGGGGGGCGGGAACAGTTGATACGGCAGCACTCGAACCGGCAGCCTCGTCGACCTGTTTTCCTTTACCCTTTTTCACTTTGGGCTTTGGTTTCTTCGCCTTGGGTTTCGAGTTCGACGGCGGTGATGTTGGCGAGGCTGGTGCAACCCGTTTCGTTGGTGGACGAGTGGGTGACATTGGAGGTTGGGCCGCCTGGGTCTGCGCTTTCTTTGAACCACGCTTGCGACGCAACTGTGGTTCAGGCGGTTCTTCATCGACAACCATTGCATCGTCGCCTTGATCCTCTTCGTCACTCTGGAGTGGCTTTGTCGGGTCAGCAGCGTCCGCTTCGCCATCAAAGAGTTGAACTAGATAAATTAGCGCAAGTCAAAATGAAGAGTTAATCACGCACGGGAGTGATTGTCGACGCCAACGAACGCTTCGTGAAGCAAACCCTTGTCGTACGCAATATTATTAAGGAAAACGTCGGGTGTTCCACGTGCGACGAGTCGATAGATTTGAACCACCTTGCTTTGCGGATATCGGTAGACGCGTCCTCGCAGCTGTTCGTCATCGAGTGCAGACCATAACGTATCCTACAGTAGAATTCAGACATGGTCGTCAATGTGCGTTGATAATGAACTCACCGCGATGATCAAAATGTTCGCGCATGCGAGGTTAAGCCCAACCGTACCAACCATCGAGAGTATAAGGACTCTCGCTCCAACATCGCGAGTCGACGAGCGAAATTCTTCGAGTACGGACTTGCGCTTGTTCAATGGCGTTTTACCATTGAGCTCGATAGCCTTGATACCGTGTAGCTGTAAGACCTGTATTGGCGAAGATGGTTATCGCGGTTGAAAGTAAAAAGGATGAAAATACCTGGATCAACGGTTCGTTGGAACTTGGGAAAAGTGAGAAAACTATGATCCTATCAGGATTGGCTTTCCTCGAGGCATCTTGCTGAGGTCGAGGCTCCTCGATGGGTGGTGGAAAGACCAATGTTTGCCCGTCTTCATGGATGGTGACTGGGGGTGCATTATCACGTGAGAGGTGGTACGAAACGAGTTCACCGAGGATGTCCATCTTGGTGGACACCGTTTTGTTCTTCCACTCATCGAGCGACGTGGGGCGTGACCATTTGTATTCATCAACACCAGGATTCATGTGTGGGTGGAGGAGTCCGCGTCGAAATTCAATGTAAAAGTTCTGTAAGGTAAAAAAAAATGTCAGTATCGAAATTGGACAATCAAAATTGGACAATCGAAAATGAGCACACAACAACACTACGCAAAGTGGGCGTCCTGGACGCCCGTCTCACGCTAAGGCTTGCGTGCGTGTTCCTGCAGTGGCGCAATGCACGTCCAGTAGCGTGCGACACTCCCGGCACGCACATGGGCGTCCAGGACGCCCGTCTCACGCGCAGGCAAGTCTTGTGTCCTGCAGTGGCGCATGGAGGTCGAGTAGCGTGTAACGCTCCTGGCGCGTAGATGGGCGTCCAGGACGCCCATGTCGAGCGGAGAGGAGTGCTATCGTGCGCAACAAAGTTTCCCATGTACGCATCACACCCCAACGGGCGTCCCGGACGCCCAAATCAATAAAATGACACAAGAAAACACTTACTTTTCCTACACCAGCCAATGTCATGGCGGGACCTTGTTCAAGCATGTCGTTAGTGATGTATTCAAGCCGTTCTTTTTCCCAATCGCGAAGTTCGAGTAGTAAGACGTGATTTTCATATGGAGGGAGGCCGAAGATGGCTTGACCGGCGTGGTCGACCGAGTTAAGCGTGCGCCGAATCACATATCTCTGGAATCCCTCACGGATGATCGGGATCCAGTGTCGCATGACCTTTGCCACGTCCGATGTCGACGACGCTTGCTCCATGTCGGTCCCGCTGAGAAGTGCCTTTAGTCGATCGCCAGCCATCTCTTGTTCCCGTTCTGTCTTTCGATCCTTCGCCTGCGCACTGTTGAAGTCTCGTGTGAGCTCATTGAATCGGTCCTTGACCTTGAAGTCGCTGATGCCCATCATGTAGCCCATGATCCATAAATCCTGAGTAGTCCATTAGCTAGGAGTCGATTGACTACCAAATACGTACCTGGAGCTTCGTCATCACAGGCGTCGCCGTCATCGCGACTAGTGATGCGCTGCACTCTCGTAGCGCATAAAACGCGGTGTGCGCTTTGTTCAACTTGCGTGCCGAGTGAGCTTCATCAACAATCACCGAAAGGTAATCCCGCCCATATATCGTTTTTTCCTTGCGTGAACCCGCAGCTGGCGATGACGTCGGGGTCTCGCCTATCTGCCGAATATACCCGAAGTAGATTGTGCTGGCATCGTCTTGAATGGCCTATGTGATAGTGAGTTGTGTGTGCATTACGATAATAGATACATACACTTTCAGTAGCCAATATGATTTGGCGATGAGGGTCTTGTTTGCTCTCCGAGAGTACTGTTTTCCACCAGTCATTGCGACTCGTGTATTTTCCGACATAAGGAACGACATCAAAGGTATACCGTTTGAGGAACCGCTCCAGTTCACGTAGCCATTGGGGGTGGAGGTTGACTGGGCAGACGATGACGAACGGTTTGCTGGGGATGTTACCGTCCTGTTTCTGCCACTTTTTGTCGGCTGGAATACGTCGTGTAATTACAAATACCAAACATTGATAGAATGCTCACCGAAATAGCCAGGGAATGTCTTGTGCTGCTTGTAATACGAAATATAGTAGGCTAGACACGCGATGAAGCCGATGACTTGAAAAGTCTTGCCGATGCCGACACCGTCCATCAGAAGGACAGGTTCGCCGTCGAACGCTCGTTGAATCATCCGAAAGATTCCTATTAGTTGATGCCATCGAGGCTCCAGACGCTCGCGATTGGTCTTCGGGTTGGCCAGCCATTTGACGCCTTCATCGCTCCATGGTTCAATGGCACCGTCGGGGTCAGTAAACTCCTGGAAAGAAGGTAACTTTCGATCGTCACAACCCAGCGCTTTCCAGAGCTCATCATAAGTCATCATTGCGAGATCTTCCACCCCTTCCTTCCACGATAGATCCACTGGCTTGCCATCGGGGATCTCGACGGCGCCGTGATCTTCATCCGTGCGAATATGTCCAATTGCAGTATCAAGCAGATGACGGATGTCTTGTACCTCGGCTTCGCTCGCGAGCTTCTTCATCGCATCGCGCAACACCTTCGGTACGACTGGAGTGTATTTAAGTACCTACAGACTCGTCCAGACAATGAACAATGCTCACCTTTCCGAACCGACGGATTAGAATCATCATTTTTTGCCTCGGCGACAAGCGCCTTGAGTCTCGTGTGGATCTCGTCGACTTCGCTGACAGACGCTTCATCTTCGAATTGCTGAAGGAGAGTGAGTTGCTTGCGCACGCGTTCCAAGTATACTTTGAGTCGGTGGATAGGAACTTTGCATTCGGGTGTACTGATGTCTACATGATTTCTCAGTTCGTGAGCGATCACTATAACGACTCAGAAATTCACCTTTCCAAGCATCCTGTAGTTGCGTTCGATTACCCTCGATAGTCTTCAGTTCCCCTCGTAAGCCTTTGCGATACCGATGCCATGTCTGCACAATGAGGTCGTCCACGAATTGGCGAGCGCCTTCGAGAAGGAACAACGAGTCGGGGTGACAAGCAGCGTCCCCGAGCAGAGTCATTGCGAGTGGTGAGCGAACGTGTTCAATTACTTGTCCCTCCTCGATGGTAGGTAGCTAGAAACGTGTACATCATAACTATGATCTTCACAGAATCGATATACTACTTACCTCTTTTTTCTTGTTG
>JBBPJL010001345.1:0-10010 GCA_038088675.1 Xanthoconium separans
GAGTACAGAGACTAAATACTCTGAGGACTGAATTGCTACACTAACGAGTCTTTGTAAGTATCTCAGGAGTTGGGAGTAGCAAAGCTGGAGCTGTGCTCAGAGCTGCACATAGCCGGAGCAGTGCAAATAAGCGAGGCACAGGTATGGGAGTATAGTAATACTCTGACTAAGGAGTAATGTAAAGATGGAGTAAGAGGAGGTCCAAGGGAGGTGCATCGGAGTTAGCATCTGAGTTAAGGAGTGGTGCATCAGAGTTGAGGAGTTATGCACTGGAGTTCTGCATCAGAGTTATGGGGTGACCATCAGAGTTACAGGAGTAACCATTGGAGGTCCGGAGTTGAGGGGATCGGACTGGAGTTGACTAGAGATCATTGGAAATGACCTGGTGGGGCATGGATATGACAACTGCCTCATGAGATCCTCCAATCATAATACATGATGAGGGTCCCAAAGCAGACTGAATAGGATTGCACAGCCTTTGTACCAGTAGTATATAAGGAGCCCATTTTGCCAGCGATTCAGATCATCATCTTCCAGATCATCTTCTAGATCATTGTCTTATTGTCTTAGATTCCCAGAGAGAGAATCTTTTTCAGAGCATCTCCCAGTCAGTGAGAGCTCCACTAAGACCATCACTTCTCATTGGAGAGTAGTAGGACACACAAGTCCCTCTTCAATTAGCCTATTGGACAGGCTTTGTTTCTTAGTACCAGATCAGGACCCATGGTCTATCTGTACTATCCCTTTTTCAGGACAGCACTCTGCAGAAAACTGTCCAATCAGATCAATTCATTCTATTCATTGAGTGGCCATACAGATTGGCATTGTAACCTATGTAGTCTAGGAATACTCAGGCGAGTGAAGACTTTGATCATAGCTGCACATGATTGGTTCCAGTCCATCAATACATTTGGTTTGACTCCAAGTTTGGTGTGTGACTGCAAGAACCTTTGTTTGAGACTATTTGCATCCAGTAAACTGAGTGAGCTTTACATATCTTTGGTGAACCACTAGCCACACATAGTAGCTCATTTCTGTTATTACTCCATTGCTATTAGGAGTACACCTTTTGTTTCTGGCTCATATATTCCCATTTGAGTCAGGCTTGCCAAGGCAACACAGCCACAACTTTCCCATGGTCTGGAAGCTCAGTGTTGCATATATTTGGCTTTTGCTACCTACTTTACATTGCTTGTAGATGTATAGTTGTACTTAGGGTTTAGTATTCTACTCATATCCCTTAGTCCATCTCTCAGTGTCAATATCCAACCCTTTTCCTTCACCTAACAAGCTAGAAGAGGAAGAACACCTAGGGATCCAATTGACTAAGTTTTCTCTATTCCTCTTTCTCTTAGTAGAAGTCGAGTAGCACCTCTTGTTTGTTTCTGATTGTTAGTGTTGTCCTAGCAGCAGATTTTATAGTCAGATTGGGTCTGGAGGATTATCTCTAGTAGAGTCATTGCACCAATTTATAGAGGTATACATATATCCTGAACAAACAACACCATCACACATAGTGAATGGAGGTCAGTGATCACATCATCCATAGCAAGTATAGTACATGAAGTAGAAGATGAAATGTCTGTTGTATCCTGGACTTGAACATTGTGATGCACATACATATGTCCCCTCAGAATGTGGACTATGCATGGGGGAAGGGATTCATATAGTCTGAATGTGTGGACTTACTGGTGGGACCACCATTAGTCCATCATAGGTGGTGGTCCCATATAGTTTTCCTAATCCCAAAATATTGCTGGCTCTCCATCCAAACTCTTTATTGACTCTTCCACTTCTGGCATAGTTAGGAAGACTGGCATGGGCCCACCTGTATAGTAGAGGGAAGGCTGAGCCACCAGCCACATGTACTGTACTGGTATCAGGTTTCCTCTGAGCATGGCTTTCTTGAGCATGCTGCCAACTATTGCTCACCAATGTGCTTCATACACTTGCAGCAGCTCCTGGGATAGATATGCTGTAGAGGTGTGTGGGGGTTCCATAGCATGTCCACATTTGTAACACTCTCCAGATCCTGCTGGCACTGTTCCTGGTCTGAGAGGGTATGGACACTCAAGGTTGAGTGATAGCTGCAGGTTCTTTCGGTGCCAGTCTGTAACATCTTGCTCATATTGGTCCCTACCATCCTTTGTATTGGGGTGTTGGGGAATGCTAGCTAGGCACTTCAGGATTTGTGCTTGTGTAGGTGGTGGGCCAGGAATGTACACAGCTGGAGTGTTGTTTTGTGATGTACCTCCTTCCAGGCATTGGGCTGTTGGCACTGCTGGCATGGCATATGCTGTTGCCACTGATCTTGGTGCACATGTGGTCTGTAGTGACATCTGTGCTATCTGTTGCTGCAGTGCCTTGATGGCCTGGTCTCTGATGTGATTTTCCTCTTGGCAGTGTCTGTCTGCCTGGATGCAGTTCACTAATACTGCTCAGATCACATCCTCAAATGCTTCCCACAAATTGTAGTCCCTGTCCAGGTGGTCCTTTGGTAGGCATGGGATCCCTTTGATAACATGGTCTATAAGTGCGCTGTCTGGGTCTCTGCTCCATCTGGCCATCATTGTGATCTCCCCTGCCCAAATATTCTGCTTGTAGTCATCTCTGCCTTCTCCCATCTGCCATTGCCCGATGTCCATCTCCTTGAGCATGTGGCCTTGGAGGTGCTGTTTCTATTGTACACATGATAGTCTGGGTCAACACTTTGGTAGCCACTGAGCCTGGAATGTGGCTTTAATGCAGCCATGGTTGTTTTGTCCTGCAATGGGAGGATGTCATACCAGTCCTGTGCTAGATTCCCAGGCTCTAGTTGTGCTGCAAATCTCTGTAGTTGGTCTGCTTTGGACTACCCATTGGAAACACCAAGTAAAAATTGTCAGAACCAGATGGCTGGTTGCTCATGGTCTGTGCCATCCCCACATAGTAATGGGAGGATCGGCACCATTGGGTTTACAATGAGGGGCAGGGGTGGTGATGATGGCAGCATGGTGGTGTGCATTGGGAAGGGTGTAGGAAGGGTTCTGAGTGCTGGTGGGGGGGGAGTTGGGGGAGTGCTGTCATTTGGGGTTCTTATTAATACAATTTTGGCTCTCAGTTGGCAACATGAATATTGTGGGCACAAGGCTGAAGGTTGCTGTCAGAGTAATTGTGGTGGAGCTGCTGTTGGGTCTCTGTGCTCTTGGATACTGTCTTGTGCCTATTCTGTGTTGCTGCACTTGTGTTGGGGTGCAAGGGCCTATATCCACTGAGGAAGTGGTCGAGACTGTTGATATACTTGTGTCAGATGCTTCATCTGCACCTTGTTCTTCCATGTCTCTTGGTCTGCTGTCTAGTCCTCAAAGCTGTGCTACTGTGTCTAGGATGATGGACCCAATGAAGGATGTGGTAGGGCATTGCCCACTCTCATCACCAGATGGAGAGGCCAGAATGAGGAAAGCCCCTGTGATGCATGTTGCAGTGGTGATGATGATCATGCTACATGTCTGTCTATGTGCTCTGCCTGCTTTTGCCTTCCAGCTCTGACTCTCCACTCCTGCTCTGCCTCAACCCTGCACTGCCACTGCACTGCCACACTGGTGGGTGTTTATGGCTGGCAGTATGGAGCAATTTAAGGTTAGTGAGATGGCGACGCATATTGCCAGAATTTAGTTATTGGTAAACTGTTTTTTGTGCAAGGTGGGTCAATTGCATGTTGCAAGGCATCCCAGTGGCTCTTGCATGCAATTGTGACCCTCTGTGAATGATAGAGATGCCATGTAAAATGAGCCCACAGAAGTTCAGTAGATTTACCTCTTCTGGCTGTGACATGCTATGGAGTGTGATGGAATGGACTTTGTTGTGCATGGCAGCTCCATTCACGCAGGTGAAGTAAAGAAATGTTACATGTCTGGATACGCAATGTGGGATAAAAGTAGGGTCTGTAAAGATGTTGGCACAGGGGAAGCAAAGTGTCTGAAATACATAACATGGAGTACAAGGATGAGCCATGAAGTGGATGGTGTGTAAATGGTGGAGTACTGGGGCTTGCTATAGCTATAGGAAGGACTGTTTGACCACTCGTTGGAAGACCAGTGCCAAGGAGTGCCCAAGAGTGCAAGTGTGGTGGCACTGCCAGCCTGCGTGAAATTCCTGTTGAAGTGCCAGTGGTGTGGCAGGTGTCATGAACCACCCAACCAGCTAGTAGGCATTGTCAGCCACAGCTCTGGTGCTGCCCAAAACAAATATTCCTGTATGGAGTGAATATGGGATTGAATTTGCTTGAGAAAGCCTTGTTGGACTATGAAGGCAATGGTGTGGTGTCTCTAGCTTGCCTTCAAGTTGGCACAGCAGCTCATTGGCATGGAAGCTGGTGCCATGGCTAGCAGTTCATGTGGCTGTCATGGCAGATGCTTGTGATATGCCAGGATCTCTACATAGACTTGCCAGTGGTGGAGGACCGCATTAGTGGAGATCCATAGCGAGTGTAGTATTTAGTCTATGTGTGAGATCCGTAGCGAGTGTAGTATTTAGTCTATGTGTGAGATCTGTAGCGAGTGTAGTATTTAGTCTATGTGTGAGAAGTGAAGAGTGATAGTCTCTTCCCTTCACTCCTTGTGCACTGTTAGTAGTCGCTCCTCATTGGAATTGCTCTTTGTTTCATTCCTTTCATGCTTTTTCTCTCACACCATCAACACACTCCTTTACTGCATTGAAAGACGCCTCCACAACAGAATCCTCATGACATTCTCCCACCTGACTTTCACTCCAACAAGTATGCTCCATCACGTCAAAACCTAGTTGATGCTTTCCATGTTACAGAAGCTGGAGCTGCACAGCAGCTCCTCCACCTATGGCAAGCCCAAAATGCCATTAACCGCCAAGAATGGAACCAGGAATAGGAGTGAGTGACTGCACAGGCTCTCCAGCAGCACGAGCAGGCTCTTTGAGGGCAAGAAGATGCCAAATGTGTACGCCAAGAGGAGGAAGAAGAAGCAAGGAAGGAGGAGCAGAAGAAATTCCAGACTAAGTTCCTCCCATTTGCAGATGTCCCTCCTTTCTCTATGATCCCCATCACCCCTTCCCCCCCTTCCCCCCTTGCCTTGCGCAAGCTACAGAAGGGTGAATTTATCCCCCTCTACTTTTTCACCAACAAAGGACGTGCAGACACACAATCAGTATCCCACTCTGTCAACAACAAAGCCTACACAATCAAACCAGATGGCGAGGATGGAACCCACACCTTCATATCCATCGCAACATCCAAAATAAAGCAACACATCATCCTGGATCAAGACCTAACATGGGCACAAATAGATGAGGCAACACATTGCATGATTCAGGTGATGAGAGAGGCACACTGGCCTGCCGACCGCATGGATGCAATGCTTCAATTCTGGATGAACCTTGCCACCCACGAATGGCAACATGACACAGATGACAACACCCACTAAGCACTCATCCTCTACCAAGCCACCTACTGCAGATGGTGGCATGACACTCTAGGTACCATGTCGTCTTTCAACCTGAAACACATTGACCAAGAAGCCCTCATCCGCATGAAGGCCAAGATCACAGACCAGAAGCACCAGGCAGCTGAAAAGTGAGCACAAGAGGCGAGTAATTTCTGCATCGAACCCATTTTTCTTTTATTCATGATCTCCCCCCACTACCCTCTTCAAAACCTCCCCTTTTCCCTCCCCACAATGGCTACATGCCCCATTGTGCCCTTGGATGGATCCCACTACATGACATACATCAGATGTGGCATCCCGTCCATAATACAGCACATATGCTTCCATGCATACCAATTCCACCCAATGGCTCCACACTGATGCCGCTAAATGCATGGGTTCATTCCCAACAACAGGCCACAGACAAGCTGCTCACTACCATAGCAGCCATCGAATCCTCTAGCACCAGTGTACTGTACAGTGGTTCTTCCTTGTCCAGCCCCTTTGCTCACCAGCTAAGGCAAAGCATTGTACCCAGACAGCAGCCACCCAGTCACACTGAATCCCACCACCACCATGGGCACAGTCTGTTACAGAATTGTCTATGGCATGTTTATTTTCTTTGTCTCTTCCTGATTTGGACTTGTCTTCTCCTCATGATGGGGTAGATCCCATCTGATGTCTTCCACTTCCTCCACTTAGAATGATGTACAGCTACTCAGCAACTTATCCCAAGTATGACAACTCATTCTGTTCCACTCAATGACTGTTACAGTTTTCCTTACGGTGCGTCTATTCTTTTTGTTTCTTTTTGGACTTGTCCACTCCTCACGATGGGGCTGTTCCCATCCGATATCTTCCGATTCTTCCCATATGACGATGTATTGTCACTCAGCAGTTCTCCCCAAGTATGACACCCTATTTGCTCCGCTCGCTGACATTCCACTCTTCTGGACAACGGAGCTCCGTTCCTTTTCTGATTCCACTTTGTCCTTTTTGTTTCGACTAGCGGAACATCTTACTTTCCTATGGGACCCAATGGTCTGTGCTAGACTCTTTGTTGTATAAATACTCAAGCCTTGTAACCTGTAACAGTAATCTAGTTCTACGCAATAACTACTGCGTTAACTGGAGTTCCACTAGCTCAAAGTGTTCTGTTCTCACTAGTGTCTCTCTTCCCTTCTCATTGTGAAGAACTAGGACTTCATGTCATCACAAGAGGACCCTTTCCTTTAGGGTTGAGTATGACACCAATGACTTCGCTCTGCTTAAGTCTTCGGCTATCAAACAGACGTCTTACTATCACTCCATCTCATCCTCTACAACTAAGTTAACTCCAGTTGTCACAGTAAGCGTAACAAAAGAACTAGATTTCTAATTGGCCCTGCTCCCAAGCAGAAGGCCAATACCACCCATCCACCATATCATGGTTTGGAGCCCCTTCATCTTCCCCAGAACCCCGTCCCACTGTGGATCCCTCCAACCCACTACCACCCATATCAGAACTACCAGAACTTTGGAGATTACCGGACACTCATCCAGACTACCTTCCCCTCCCAAGAAGACTTAGCATTTGTGGATGACAATGGGCTTGCAGGAAATGACTTCCAGGACCTAATGTCATGCTTAAGGTGCTTCTTTCTCCAATGCTGAGACAAGGGCCTATCAGTATCCCCATCCAGAACACTACTATTCATGAGTGAGGTAGTATATGGTGGTGCACAAGTTGGCAAAGAAGGCATCAAAGCAGATGTGTCAAAACTAGAGGCCATTGCCAAATGGCCAACTCCATCAAATGTACATGAACTGATGAAGTTCCTAGGCCTTGATGGGCTACTTCTGACCACTAATCAAAGACTATGCATGCATCACAGCACCGCTGACAGACCTACAGTGCAACTTGGACCTACCACAGCACATAGCAGATGTAGGCAAACACCAGTACTGATGGATCCTACAGGACCAAATGCTGCAGCCATACTGGACCAAGTGACATGACAGGGCATTCTTGCATCTCAAGCAAGCACTTGTATCAAACCCTGTGCTAATTCCACCCAAATTTGATGGCACACCATTCATTCTCACTACAGATGGGTGTGTGACAGGCTTTGGAGCAGTCTTGTCACAACACCAAATGGTGACACTCCCTGATGGGGAAACACTTACAAAAATACACCCAGTAGGGTATGGTTCCATGTGTGTCTCACCCATGGAAGAGCATTACAAACCATAGATATTAGAGTTTGCTGCACTGAAGTTTCAAATCAACCACTTTAGTAACATCATATGGGGCTTTCTGCTGGAAATCAAGACTGACTGTATAGCACTACAGGACACCCTATGTAGCAACAAACTATCAGCAGTCCATGTGTGATGGTGTGATGGCATCACCCCATACCAGATCACCTCAGTACGGCATCACTTGGGCAAGTCCAATGGTGCAGCAGACACACTCAGCCGGCAATATACAGGCCTCCCACATGAGGAAGTCAATGGCAGCATGTGGTCAGTCAACGAGGACTGGGAAGCAACACACAGAATCATGAATGACTTGTTCCATATTCTAGATGAGTCCACATTATCTACATTCCAATCTCACTTTGCTGATGAACCTCTGTTGTTAGATGTGGTCAACACGCTATACAAAGCAGATCACACAGCCTCAGAGTGTGAAAGCGACAAGCATGCCACCAAGCCACAGACTACTGCATCAAGGAAGGCCAACTATGGAGGGTAATGGATGGTTGCTCCATTAGAGGTTGAGTGTGGGTCAAATGTATCTCATGGAAAGAAGCATTGGAACTGGTGAAACATGAGCACAGCATCAACAGACACTGGGGATGAGACCTCATAAAGCTAAAGCTCCTTGACACCATATGGAGTCCCAGGCTAGATTAAACAATTGTGAAAGCAATCCACCAATGCCCTTAGTGCAAAAACTTTGGTCCATCCCATATCAATGCACTGATGTATCCCATTGTTCTGCCACCCATTCAAGCAGTTAACAGCAGACTACCTATCCCTCCCCAAAGGCAAAGGAGGCTACCACATGGCACTCCTCATCATGGACACCTTCTCATGATATGTGTGGGGTTTCAAACTATGTAGCCATGGTACAGCGAAACACACAATCGAGGGCCTACAGGTACATAGTCACCAATACCTTCCATCCACCAGAGGTCCTCATGGCAGATGGAGGCTCCCACTTCAACAACAGTGATGTACAAGCATGGTGTGCTGCACAAAACACAGAGCACAGAGTTACACTGCCATACACACCATGGGTGAACAGGCTAGTAGAGAACATGAATTGACAGCTTATTGGACAACTCCACAGACTCTGCAGCCCAGAACTGGGAGAAAACCCCCCATCAGACCCAAAATGAGAAGCGGAAAACCTCACACACATGGCCTGACCACTTCAACAAGGCAATATGACAATTAAACAAGTGCATCATCCCCTCCCTACAGTTCTCTCCAAAAGAACTCCTCCTAGGGCTCATAGTCAATATCAACACCCATGGAGTGCATGTTATCAGAAACAGAGCAGATTGAAGCAGAGGTCCACATGGCCTATGCTAACCAACAGCAACTTGACACCACAGATTGCATGATATTACATGCAGCTGCATGCAAAGCTGCATTCAATCAAACAGTCATGAACTTTCAGAAAGGGGAAGTCATATTTCGACTGGGCCAGCTCATACAAGTTCACAACACTGTGCTAGATAACACCATGTCCACAACACAAAAACTGTTACCACAATGGTCAGCACCATGGCAAATTGTAGACTGACTGGG
Organism: Xanthoconium separans; assembly: GCA_038088675.1. NCBI lineage: Eukaryota > Fungi > Basidiomycota > Agaricomycetes > Boletales > Boletaceae > Xanthoconium > Xanthoconium separans. The sequence goes on from JBBPJL010001345.1 coordinate 9,237, forward strand.
CAACTCTTACCACACAGCGACACTGAAGGGCTTCCCCATGGGTGGTCTGATACACACACAATGGCTGTGCAGATTTTTGCTGTGCACAGGGTCAGTGTTGGAGGAGTTAGAGAAGATGAGGAACAGAGACAAGGAAACAGAAACAGAGGAAGGAGCGGTTGGAGGGGAGACAGAGGAGATGCAGGGAGTTGAGCAATGCCTGGTGAGCTGCTGGATGAGGATAATGACATGTTTTAGGAGACAGAGGAAGGTGGTGGCAATGCAAAGGACATACCACATGGTCAGGGGGATACAGTGGATGACAACAACAACAACAACAACAACAACAAAGATGAAGATGTCACTGTGAGTGGTCATGGTTCATCCCCTTTACTCTAAACTCATGTTCCATGTGTTTTAGCCAATTCCTGTACATGTAGTGCGTAACCTCATTCGCTGGCTCTGGGGAGGAGCCCCAGCACAGGTGGACAATAACTCAAGTGAGGACAGCAGCAGTGATGGATGAGAATGAAATCATGTGGGAATTGGATGTTTGCATCACCACAAGTATTCCTGGATTTGTAGGGGCAGGGCAGAAAATTGGGGGATTGACTGGGTTAATGAATGGTCAATTAGGCAATTGGATTCAAGCTTGTTACTTTAATGAGGAGTGGCGATAAAATGTGTAATGACAGTCACTTGCAAGAGTTCAGGTGAACAAAGGCAATACATTAAGTAACAGCTTATTGGTGTGGTTGTTTACATGCTCTGCTATGCCAAAGGAGCACAGTTGTC
>JBBPJL010001346.1:0-10005 GCA_038088675.1 Xanthoconium separans
AACAAGGCATCCCATATGGGAAGCTTGGGGAGATGAAGGTGACGTCGAGGCTGTTCCTCGCCCGATCCCCGTGACACCTTTCAAAGCCGTGCCCCTCCCGTGCCTCACCTGCTGACCGGTGTCTTGGGCTAACGAGTGACGGCTACTTTTCTGGTATGACGCTCAGTTGGTTACAACTGGACCCCGCGAGAGCCGATCGAGGGGGATTTGATGCTCAGACCTTGACCCGCTCACGAAACTGGACGCGAAAGCATCCTGTGCGTGGTGAGCATCGCAGTATTCGAGCTGGTCGTGTGTGAAGAAAGAGAGTGCCGTTTCTCGATCGAGTCAGAAATAATGCCATCACGTTCCCGGAAATCGCCGACAATGGCCCCTATACGTTGCGTACAGTGTACTGTACAGTATATAACTCAAGTAGACGTCTACTACTAACATTATAGGACCAGAATCTACCTTGGTCCCATCTACAGTCTGTACCAACATGTCTCGCGGCTCACATTGACACAGCGCGACACGACACCGTGACTAGACGCGTCTTAATTAGGCTCTAGGTACCTAGCCTCAATTCGATGTCGGTAAGTTGTCAACTGCTACTCCTGAGTAAAAATCATCATCGTGCTGGTATATGTACGAACTAGAGCAAGCATTCTGATGTGACTCGGTCGATAGTTCCAGTAAGCCAGGCGCAGATCTTGATTCAAACTTCAAACTGAGCGACTTCTCCAAAACATATTTGAAGGACTACAAACGCGAAAATAAATATACAAGCATACAGAACTGGATCAATACAATAGATGCGACGAGTCATACTACAAATGGCAAAGATCTACTCGCTACACGTTGGTCGCATTCTCCACCGTCAGTCAGAGGGAGAAAAAAAAAACGCCTGCGTCGATCTAGGCATCCCCAACATCCCAGGCCTTTTCGACAATCGCCATCTGTTGAAACCACTGCGCATACTCCATCTGCACCGCATACATGTGTGGCTGGTTCAGCCCCCTGAGAGCTTCCACCACCCACGTCTGGCAGTTCCAATCCGGCCTTCCCTGTTGAATCGGTACGAGCGCGAAATGCGCCTCGAGGGCCCCCAAGGAGCTCGGCGCGACACAACCGACGATATGCGAGCCCCGCTCGTCTTGGTCCCACTTGGGGTGCCGGTTGTTTATAACTTGCTGCGTAAAGTAACCTGTCTGGAGGCTGCCGCCAATTTCGTAAAAGTTCCCGACGCCCCGCCGGGTAGAGGTCGGGACAAAGATGGCCCAGTGGTGGAGGCGGGCACGACCGTCCGAGCGGTCGCCTCTCGTGAATTGAACGATCTTGATTGGGAGGTGGCCATTAGGCACTTGAACGCTTCGTCCATGTAGAACGGGGTATTCCGGGTTGGGAGTAGCGCCGAGGTTCGACGCGTAGGCTGCAAGAGGGGGATCATGAAGAAGTCAGCGACGTGCAACAGCGACCGGAAGACCCAACGACTCACCCTTGAACGCGGCCATCAACTCGGGGGAATAACTGCAGGGCTGCATTGGAAACGTAGACCGTCGAACCTGGGGAGGTAGGCTACACTGTCCTCGCAGGACATCTTTATACCGCCCAGTTGTCCATCATTCCTCCTCTGGGTGTGGAGAGTCAATGAGAAGGTGGATACAGATTCTTTTGTTTCCAGTGGACCGCGTTCCCGTCTGCCGAGGGGAGGATAGACTGGGACGCTTTGGTGCTTTGACGCAACACGAGGAACTTGCCGCAGCTTGTCATCGGCTGAGCCAAGTGTGGACGTATGTGTATCTTTCTACAATGCGGATAGCCACAATGGGGGAACATGTCTGCCGACTGTCGGTCTTTCCTATCTTGTGCGTAGTGGACGACGGCGGTGGAATCTAGGATAATCGCCAAACGTGTGTGGTTCGTTCACAGAAAAACAAAAGAAATGCTTCATACCTGTCTCTTGTCATTGCCGCACATCGGGAGGGTACCGTAGGGCTGGTACGAGTTGCAGATACCGAGCAACACTCTACAGAATGGATAAGAAAAAAGGTTCCAAATAGATCAGCACGGTCCCCGTACCCCGTTCGTCGCCGAGGGACGTCACCTGCATCACGCGAGTCCTCGGGGTGGACGACACGCATCACGTCTGAACCGACCGACGAAGTCCTACCACCGATAAGACATGTCAAATGTCAGCATCGCATTCGGTGGAGCGCGTTCGCGGCATACTCGTGACATTCGCATTCGTAACGTTTCCACACAAGACTCGTATTTCAACTCAACCACGCGGGGGATCCCGAGTGAGGTACGACGCGCCGAGAATCGCCTCGTCTTTGCTTTGGCAGCGACCTACGAGCCAAACGTTGCATAGGTAGCCAGAGAAACGACCCGGCCTGCAACTGGCAAGCAGCGTGAGTACATTCCTTTTTTTTTCTTTTCTTCTTCTTCTTGTATTGCTGTTACCAAGGTCACGGTGTTGTCGGCCAAGAGAAAACGGCGCGCACGTCTGACTCACAGACAGCTAACCCACTGGCTCCCTCCTTTAGAACGCTTGTCGGCAAATCTATCGAGGTCCGAGGATTCGACCAGTGAAGGAGGCGTCTTGTGTCGCTCAAAGTCTCGGAGTCGTAACCCGGGGCCCTGTACTACACGCGAATGGAGCCATCGAACTTGAAAGCGTCGCGAGGAGCGCAAATGCGTGCCTGACAGACTTTGTCGACTCGCCGGGAAGTCAGATCGACCCATTTCCATTCTCGGTATTCTCCCCCTCGATCGTCGAGATCTTGCATATCAGCCAAACCAGCTGAGAAAAAACCAACAACGAACTCGTATTCAGTCAACTTACTTACGCGGATCAATCACCCCCGTCCCCCCAGCGTTCTTCCGATCGATCATGATCGTCGCTTGCCAAGGAAGATCCAAACCAACAAGGAAAAAAAAAAAAAAAAAACTAATCTACGTCCACCCCAACTACAGTACTACCCAGACCCAACACCCTCCCCAACGCTCGCAAGCGCCTCCAAATCCTTCCCATCCAACGCCTCTTGAATCATCGAAATCGTACTCTCCAGACTCCGTCTTCGCGTCGATGGACTCGTCCGCGTCGTCCCCAAACTCGCTTGGCGGCCGTGTCGGCCACGGAATGGCACCTTGCTCGGTGACGACGTCGGCGAGGTTGGCGTCGACGGCCCGCCCAAGCTCGAGTTGCTCTGCGAGGACGCAAGCGAGGCGGTCGAGAGCGCCGCTTCGATGCTCGCTTCAATAGACCCGGAGGAAGAAAACGAGAGCTCTCCGAGCGGCGTCTCAGGGAGCGATTGGGAATGGGCGTGTTGCGCAAGGAACGCCTTGGCTTCCTCGGCGTCAAACAGTTCAGGCGGGAGCCGTTCGTTTTCGATATCCGATTTTCGTCTGAGCATGGATGAGCAGAGTGACTTTGAAATGGACAGGGCGAGACTTACGCGTCCTCGAACCCTGAGATGGCATCCTTGATGCCCTCCGTGCCCAACGCTAGCGTTCCATATGGCAATTTGGCAGATCCACTGATGCTCTTCAGCTCTCCCACCTTCTCTGACTCTTCTCTGTTGGGTTCAACACAAACGAGTCACCTTGCATAAAAGGTCGCGACACATGAAACAACGTGACAAACCGAAGAAGCGCAAAGACGCGTGCCATACGCCCAACAGCAAGAATCTTGTTCTTGATGACTTTTCTCCGCTCAACGGAATCTTCAGGATGCGATGGTAGTGGCAAGACTTCTTCATCAGATTCTTCAAGTTCTTCCTTTGTGCAAGTATTAAGGACAGCAACAAGCATGTCGGTGACTGTCGCACGATCAGCGTCCATGTGCAAAAGACGAGAAAGGGTACACACTCTTCTCCCCCACGAACGGTAAACTCCATGTGAAGACATCCATAAAGTTGGGTAGCCAATACGGATGAGGAGTACAATTGAACTGGCGAATGTTCATCACATTGCTCTCATACTTGAGAACAGCGGCTTTGTTGTTGTAAACGTCGAGATAGTTTGGTGCAGAAAAGATCGTCATGACAGAAGGGAAACCGGTCGTCTTGGTCTTACGATACATCCGGTACCTGCAAAAAAAGCGATAAGGATAGAGAAGAACCTTGTATGTACCGACATACCCCGCATCCTGCGCCTCGTGCGCCCGGATAATCGAAAGGAGGTTATTACGTTCCAGGAACTGACACGCAGCCTGATACCTGTCGGCAAGGTGAGTGCATGTTGACAGCCGAGCACAAAGTAACGCGCACGTAAAGAAATATGAGCATCCTCGCACATGATTGTGTACAAAGCTCTCGTTCATTTTTTCTTGGCCGAAATCTTCAACGGGATCTGACCACAGAATGTCACACATCAGGCCGTGCGTAGGCGGTTCCCGGAATCGATCAATCTAGGGTCGTCCATCAAGTGCGCCACAGGTGATGATGGGAAAACACTGACTGCTCGTATGTCATCCATCGTGTTCAACTCGGGTGATAGACCACCGTGTATGCACAGAAATTGCTTGTTCATGATGGCAGCGAGCGGCAACGAACAAAACGAATCCATACAAGCATCGTAGATGCGATCAGAGTACTTGTGTTTACCTGCCAGACAACAGCTAGTTAGCGTTTCAGGTCGCGCCTAGCAACCGCAAGGAAAGACGCACACTCGAGTTTGAACGTAAAATAGTCTGTCAGATGCCGACATTCGTGATTTCCACGAAGGAGAAAAAGCGTGTCGGGGTACCATATTTTTAACGCCCACAAGTACAGCACGCACTGCCGGGGGAATCAGAAAGTTTGTCGAGGAAAAACGAGAGCAAGTACCTCAATGCTAAAGTATCCTCTGTCGACATAGTCTCCGAGAAAGAGGTATCTCGTGTCAGCAGGGCTCCCGCCGACTTCAAACAGTTTCATGAGATCATACTACGAGAATGGAGTCAATTCGTGACAAAGAGCGAACACAACACGCCTACGCACATATTGACCATGGATATCACCACAAACTAGAGCAACGAAAACGATAATCAGCGTGACCGTCGGAGCGATGCATGGCTGTGACGAGCTTCTGACGGACCTGTGATCGGGGCATCGACCTGGAGGACGTTGGGCTCAACCCGGAGCAGGGCTGTCGCCTTTTCGATGATCCACATCGCATGGTCCTCGCTTATCCGACCCTCTCTATAAAAATGATTTTTGAGGAAGGCGACGTCCGGTTTGGAAGGATCGTGTTTTGAGAAAAACTGAGCGTCCGTTGGGATGTTCATCGCTGGCGCTTGCACCTGGGACGGGGGAATGTCAACGGCGGGGAGGGTGCGCGACGGAAGAGGCGCACGTCTTTGATTACTCGCTCCTGGGTGCTTATAATATTGCCATCTTCGAGGACGTGTTGGGTAAAGTCGATGTTGGATGGTCGTCGGCGATGTTCAATCTGCTCGATGGCTTTTTCGACGTGGGCTTGGGTGATGGGCATTGTCTTTGACGGCGAGCTCGTTGCTGGGACGGGCGGGCACAAAGGAGGGAGGGGGTTGGGGTGGTTGCGTAAATGTTGCGGGTGGCGGGGTTCTAATGATGCGACAACAAAAAGCGATCGTCTTTTACGTGGCTAGAGCTACCCAACATATACAAGACTACGAGCCAAAGTACGCTCTCAGAACATGGCTGGCGACATTGAACCCGAGCAACGATACGACATAGCTGGCAAACAATGGCAGCAACGGAGCAAGAAGGATCTCCGCGCGTATCAAGAACGGCAACGCTTGGTCCAATCAGACTCGGGCGTGAAACGGACGATGAGAGATAGGCTCACCGCTCAGTCCAAGGTACACCCCGTATATGTACTGTGCGAATCTGGAAATGGGGTTAGGGTCACGGGTACGCGTCGCGATAAAGAGACGTCACCCTGCGAGGTAGAGGGTATTGCCCACCAAGAGGCAGACCCATTTGTCCTTTATGATAATGGGGAGCAGAATTAGCTGCACGACATAGAGAGTGAGATAAAAGGGGAAAAATGAGTTTGTGTGGACGTCAAAGGCATATGCCCATTCGACTGACGAGTCGGCTAAAGATGAATGAGAGGAAGGCGACAACAACACTTTGTTGGCGAAAAGGCTGGCAGGCAGTCAGTCCAATTTGGTCGCCATTCGGACAAAGATGCGCTACCGAAGCAGGGTTGCGATGACCACGCCCACGAGGAGAAAGTCACGTAGAATCATGATAAAGGCCAGTTTCACCGCGTCGAGAAAGGTGTATGAATACACCATGGACCAACCCATGGCCGCGACTGCAAAGAATCGGTGGAATGGACTGAAAGCGGGAAGGGATGCATACCAAAAAGGCAGCCAAAGAGGAGGACGAGAATGGCTGGGTCGTCTCTTGCCCAGGTGTTTTTCGTCTCTACAAACGCGGTCGCACTACGCAACACCAGGGAGGCAATGGATGCTCACGTTTGTGGTAGTATACATTGCGATAGCTGTACGGGCGTCAACCACCGTAGGCGATCCTGCAAACAAGACGACTCACACTCTCCTCGGTGCGAGGCATAAATACGACAACTGCCACAGGGCTAGCTCGAAATCCTGGGCACACAATGAGCACTGACTGACGAGCGAATACAGCGACGATACGGCGTACCATCTGCTGGAATCGATGCAGCCTGCGAAATATGAGCGGTACGCGACTCGACAGCGAGACATTGGTCGAGACCGGCGACGAATGAGTCGGGTACGCGGGCGAGGTTAGCGGGAGGATGGCCATGAGGAAATGATCGGCATAGAATCGGCATTGTATCGGAGTATGAATTATTCAATCGGCGCTCTTTTTCTGGGGGTGGTGTCACTCTTGTTGTCCTTCCTCCATTTGCCAGACAGCGACCGCCATGGAGGACGACAACGAGGTCCTCGATTGGGGACACGAAGATGAGCTCGCCGTCGCCGCACACAGCAGCGAGAAGCGCACGTTCGACGTGGACGACGCAGAGGACGCTGTGTCGCTCGGTGGCGACGAGGAAGACGAGTTTTTGACTTACCAGTCTCGCGTTCCACAGGACACCGCACATCGTGCTCATTCACCCCCCAAAACACTTCGTCAGCCAAGACATGATCCCCAGATGGCCCACAGTGATGCCTCGCCCCCTCCCCAGCTACAAGAGCAGCCCGTCGAACACTCTGGCGACCATTCTTCGTTGGCACCCCGCCCACCTTCATTTGGGCCGCTTGTGCACGCTTTGCCGCCCAAGCCAGTCGTCTCTACCGTGTCGTTCGTCCATCCTTCTCACCCGTCTATCATTGAAGCTACAGCCATGGCTAGTCGTGCCGACCGTGACAAGAGGAATGGTGCAAACTCAAAAGCTAGCAGTTTCGACTACAATGACTCGCTGCCACCAGGCTGGGAGGTCAAATATCCAAGAAGCGGTCGCGGTATTTACTACTACAACATCCACACCCAAGAGTCTACCTGGACTCGCCCTACTGCCCCTTCATCTCGCGAAAAACGCGGAGAATGGTCTGATCGTCGTGATGACCCTCTTGACAAATCTCTGCCCACCAGAAATGGTGATGCTCTAATCCCACGTCTAGGTCGCACAGACAGTGGTGACATGTCTTACGACGATCGTCACTATCGTCCCGGAGACTCTGCCCGACGGGAAGAGCGACCCACTCGATCGTCTCAACGCACTGATTCCTATGTTCCTGACTCGTACTCTCCCAACCACAGGGAAACCCGCCCTTCATCTCCGTCTCCCCGTGCAAGAAACAGGGATCCTTCACCGTCATTGCGTCGCTCTCCGTCCTCTGACGGGTCATATGGTGATCTTGATGGCATGCAAAGTTCTTACCGTGAAGCACCTGTAGCTCCGTCGTCCGTTCAAGATCGCACCCGTGTCACGCATGACAATGCGCTGCACGAACGTACAAGGGAACGTAGACAACGCGACGATCCACTGCCCGCAGAAACTGAGCGTCGTAATCCACTACGGGACACAGAAAGGTCATCGACTACAAGTACGTTGTCCGCCTCATCCCCTCCCCCCACCTCTCGTACTAGGCGCATTTGCTCCTCCCGAGGTGGAGGACAACGCATTTCGCAGGCGTCTCGCGAAGCCTTGGGAGTCGAGCTGCGCCATATCTTGTTCCTTTTTGTTCGACTTCCTCGCATGGACACACGGACGCTCATCATGGATCCCTGTCTTCTCCCCTTTTTCCATTTCTCTTCTCTTTGTACCCCCTTTTGCACGTTTCCTCGCATCTTTATTCTCTAGGGCCAAGGTCTCCTGCTTCCTATCCTCGTGGCTCTCAGGAATCCGCGCATACTACTCCACGCTCCTCGGTCAAGCCATCTCAGCCAGCTTTGGAAGCACCTCTCGCTGGAAGAAAGAGTCGCTTTTCGCAAGTTGATCCTCCTCAGCACAGCCTTCGACACTCCGATGTCGGCATGCGGCGAGCCCGCACAGATGATGTTTCCCGCAGTGCTCGTTATGTTGACGACATTCCAAGTTCACGCCCAATGTCAGACGTACGCGGGGACGACGACACCCCCACCCATCCTGCGTCAGATGCACAACGTACGTCTTTGAGCCATCCTATTCAACACCCATCCTCATGTCAACGTCGACTCGCGTATATGTCTCTTTGCTTCTTTCATCGTATCTCCTCCTTCGATATCCAGGACCAGGATCTAGGAAAAGGACACCCTTGCCTCCCAAAGACGATGGGTTCCTTCCAGGTGCACGCCCCACTGTTACTCAGCGTGGCAGCAGCCATCCCTCGGGATTTGCTGTCCCAGCTGCAGCACAGGATCCCGAGAATCGGCCGTCAAGTCGTCTAGTTCCTGATGACACGCTGCGCGAATCGGGTCGACGCAGCCCTTCACCACTTCAACCTCGCCCTCCCGCCGCTGAGCGTGGCGACTACGATCGCGGGCGTCCTCGCTGGTCCAAACCTCAAGCAAATGGGCCCTCGCAAATAGATTCACGCAATACGCTTGAGTCCTCGAGAAGTCGTGTGCATGATGTTACAATGGATGTTGACGACGCCCCCCTGCCTAGGTCGTCTGATCCACCGATAAAACAGGTGCCTCCGAGGCGTCCAGCTTTGCAGGATGACGTACCAAGATATCCGAGGGCCATGCTAAATCCGGACAATGGTAATCTATCAGGTATACCTATTGCTCATTTTGTCTGTTCGGTTGCTAAGGAGTACTTTTCATAGGAGTCCGTGATGTTCGTTCTGCGGTTGACGGTCCGTCCCGTTTTGGACCTTCAAGAGATCGACCTGGACCAGAACGCCATCTTGTAGATCAAACAATTTCTCAGGCGAGTTTGTCTACCCTTCGCCATGTGGAACCCCTGGCTAAAAGTGCCCCTAGCAGCAAAAGGAACCGATCCGTAGTACAGAGTCAAGACCACCTCCATCTGGATCTAACATCAAACTGTCAGGCACAAACAACATACCCATCGGCGCCAGGAACAAGTTCTCGGGCAATGTCCCACCCCCAGCTTCATTACCAAGCAGTACTCGCGCTCCTGTGTCCGGATCTGGAAGTAATGGCGATCCTATTGCCCCAAGACGGGATCGTTTGAACAAGGACCATGAACGGCCGGTATGTTTTTTCCAACTGCCTTGTCATGATGATTTCATTCAGTACTGCAGCCACATCTTGATGGTTCCGGTAGTGAACGAATTGCACACGCAGAGTCAGCCAGGCGTGAAGATACGCGTCGATCTCCCGTAAGTTCTGTTCATCGTCGTCGATGGTTTGTTGACGCCCGTCATGGAATAGCTGGGCAACCCGCGGGCATTACCTCCGACCGAGCCCTCGGCACCACCGCCGCCAACTCGGCCTTCGCGGGCCGCGTTGGGAATCGTGAGTCTTCCTTGCAGCGTGTGTTGACGGGTCGTCTGAGTAGTGTTTTCTTCAAGTCACGATTTGGGCCACCTATTGTCAAGGAAAATAGTGAACCCGTGCGACCACAGACTAACGTCGCCACGGAAAGTCAGTCTTCTGAACACGTACCAGAGGG